>JAKWBI020000256.1:0-63451 GCA_022664585.2 Zalerion maritima | reverse complement strand
TCCCCAACCATCTTACCTAAATCCACTCCTCCCAATTTTTTACATGCCCACCCCCCCCCCCCCCCAACATTTATAAAAACCAACAAAAAAAAAAAAAAAAAAAAAAAAAAAAAAGCAAAAGCCTTTAACACTGTTGGCTTCTTTAAAAACACCCCCCGAAATTATGTGTGAGAGAATAGAATCTAAGAATACCCTGCCTCTTGTCCCCTTCCCAGATGCTTTCTTTACTGAATCCTACCTTACCATCAAACTATGCAGTGGCCAGCTCCAAGACGCTGAGCCGCTCTGGCGTAGTATGTACCCGTCCGTCACTTGAGAATGCAGCCTTTTTCTCTGTGCCCATCCCCAACCATCGTCCCGTCTTGCCTGTTGTCGACATTACGGTTTGCGACATTATCCCGACTAATGCGTGCCCGTGTTGTCTGGGCTTAACACACATCCAAACCCAACACGGACTCACTGCCCCAAGCCACTTTGAAGCCAGAGGAGCCGTCGAATGCTACGTCCGTGGACGGTATGCTTTGGGACCGAGCTTTTAACCTTGCAAAAGCATCTGGGGTACTATACTGTATAGTTAATCAGTACTGATTTTCCTGGTGGGTAGGTCGTTGGGTGGATGGATTAGTACTAGCACTGGTTTCAGTGTTCTTCCATGTGAACTTCGATTCTCGCCTCCCTACGTTCACGCCAAGATTTCCTCCCACCCTACCACCACCCTCTAACAAAGGACTTCTTCCTTCTCCTACCACACATCTTCCTCTCCACCCCCTTCTACGGGCCACACCCTGGTCCCAGTGCTAACTGGGCCTTCCCTGGTCGTTCGTCGACCATGATTCCCAGCTAAAAGCTGTCTGGATCTTCTCTTTGCCGTCCCCCCCCCCCTGGGAACCTAGGCATCCCGGATCATCTGTCATCTCTTCTGATACATAATACTCCAAAATGAAATAATCCCAGGGACACTGTCACTCCACCCGCCAGCCAGAAGCTTTCTGTCCGTCCTCCGTACATAGTACTGGGACTACCTGCCTATTCAACCACGAGGCCATTGACCTCGTTACCTATCCTGGGTGTCATTCCATTTATTTTTGACCCCGTTAGACCCAATTCTCCCTCGTCTAATTCCGAATCCTCGCCCGCCTATATACCCTCATTTTCTCCCTAGGAAGGCCGTTCTTCTCTGCCGGCTGGATTTCCGCTCAAAAAGGTTCCCTTCTGGCCTATAACCTCGTTTGTTCGGCTACCGTCCGTCCCATGCTCGAACGTCCCCTCCAACCATACCTAGGCATGGAAGTATAGCCCTGGGTAGGGAGATCCCAAATAACTTTCCCACCCGCCTCCTCCCCTCCCCTCCCCATGGTACTTGCTTGTTGGGTAGGTACACAAAACCCATAGGTATAGGTTTTTGACCAAGGAACAAGAAGAGTGCCTGATGAACGTCGCATACCACATGGCCAGGTGAGGTTGCGGCTCGCCCATCCAGAGGTTCCAACACACGCCCCGCTTGTTTTTCTTGCCATCAACTACCACTAAGCTGGCCCGACATACCCAGCTTTGCTTGCGTCCAAAAGGTTTATATCCATCTCCACCTGCACCCCTACTACTCTCCCTCCCTCCCACGTACTTAGCTCCAAGTGCCCCTCCACCCCGACCCCAACGGCTTACCTACCCTTCTATCAACACGCCATTTATCCTTCTACGAGCCGTAGTTCATCATCATCGGGATACAGGTTCTATAGTATTTGCCGAATTGGGTCTTTCCCGATTAGCAACACACAGGATCCCCCTAGAGATGATACCCATCTCTTAAAACTAGATCTTCTCCAGTCCTTCCTTCTCCTTCAACGTCCTTTTCATTGCCACGTTCATTTTGCACCCTCTGGTTCGATCTCGCTTGGGAATTAAAAAAAAATCATCAGTGATAATTTCGCAAATCAAGGATGCTTACCATCAAGCAGCCAGCACAATACGGCTACAAGTCTGTCCATGACCTGCCGACTCCGCCTTCAACATCCAGACCCTCGCCCCCCTTAACATACGAGGACCATATTTCTAGAAGCAGCTCTAGCAACGCCATTCCTCGAAGCAGTACTAGTCCTTCTTCGCAGCCCATGTCGGCACCTCTTCGTGGCCTGCCCCCCCCGGCGGCCATCGGACTCTCTCACCAGGCACCACCACCGCCGCCACCTCCAGGACACCAGCAACATCACCCCCAGCAGCAGCAACATCAACAACCACAACCGCATCAGCAACAGCAACCGCCACCGCCACAGCAACAGGCGCACCAAGGACCACCTCCTACTCACAGCCAAGCGCCCGCGCCTCATCCTCCCAGCTCGAGCCAAAGCCAGTATTTCAGCCAACTCCCTCCGCCGCCGCCTTGGCAGCAGGGATCCGACGAGCCATGGAGAAACTGGCTACACGCAAAGGGAGAGGAAGAGAGGCGGAGGCAGGAGGAGGAGAAACGTAGGCAGGAAGAGGAAAGGACGCGGCAAGAGACGCTGAAACTGGAACAGAGGAGAGTGGAGCAAGATATGTTGCGGCAGTCTTTGAGTGGAGGCGTTCCACCATCATTGGTGCCGGTACTGTTCGTGGCGATGGGCGGAAGTGGAGGACCGTCCATGAACCAGGCGGCCATTTTGGACTGGGTCCAGCAGCACTTCCTCCAGCAACAGCAGCCAGGCCAGCACTCACAAATACTCGCTCCTCAGCAGGGAACCGTTTCTCCCAATCATCGAAGGGATTCCCAGCCTCAGGGATACGGTCAGTATCCGCCATCGGTGGTGCCATCCACACCAGGCTCGGCTCCTACCCAGAGTTTTGGGGGATATCCAAGCTCCCCAAGGGCAAGAGGGCAGAGCCTCTCGATAGCGCGTCCTATGGGAGCAGGACCATCGTCAAACCTCCCAAGCCTAAACACGGGACTGCCTCCGGGGCAGTCTGGGCCTCCGACGACTATGGCGGCCCACCCGACCCACCCACAATCTGGCCCGGCCCAGCAGCAGCAGCAGCAGCAGCAAGAGGCACAGGGGTCGCCCATTTACTTCCACCATTGGCAACCACCGACGACGCAGGGCAGCTCGTCTAACCAGCCCACGACTCCTTCCGGTTCGTCAAAGCCTAAATCGCGATGAGTCTTTCCTGGGCTAACATGGTGGGGTGGATAACAAATGTAGTAGGGGAATCTCCAAAGAAGCGCAAAGCCACCGGTCCGCAACCAGGCCCCCCGATGACCCAGCAACGACTCCGATCACCTCCTTTCGTCCATCCCGGTCCGTCGGCCATCGCAAACCCGCCTCCGGGCCGGCGCCGTGGCGGGCATTCCCGCCAGAGAAGCGACCTTTCCTCGTATAGAGGCGGGTCGTCCAGGGGAGGAGCAAGTCACCGTGTAGCATCGCCGATAGGGCTAGGTGGTAGTGGCAGCGGCGGGTTTTCACGAGAAGGCACCTCCGAGCCGTCACGACATCACGAGCAGCAGCAGCAACACCAATTAAGCTCGCATGCACCTGGCCGCGCCAGCGCCCATTCCGTCTCGTCTCTACTGTCGTCCGACCATCTATCCCCCCAATCCGCGCCGTACCTTCCTCCACCACCGCCGTCCCACCATCACCAACAGCATGCTCCTAGCATGCAGTCACCCCACCAGCTGGCGGATGAACAGCCGAGAGGAGGAGGCATGAAACACGACCGAGATAACGAATGAAAGAGTTTGGGTGTTGAAATTGCAGGATGGGCCAAATGACAGTATTGATACGCGACGAGCCGCACGGCCTAGCTTTGATTTTACACTCTACAACAGTTCGTTGCGGAACTGTTGTTTTATTACAACAAATCTCGCTTGTCGTTCCCGGCTGACTCGTCCGGTGGACAGCAAGGGTCAAGCCCGCCAGCGCCACAGACACCCTACACATCATTACACAGCACGGCACTCTAGGGGCTATTGCTATCTTCAATTCTTCGACTGAATTATTACTCACAGGAACATTGCTTGCTCCGGGTTTGGGATGAGGATCACAGTTTGAGGATCACTTCTTTGGTTGGGGACAAAGAAAGGAGTTTTGAAGGGGCCGTTTTTGCTTTTGGTTTGATTTTGATCAGTAGCACTACTCGGCCAATTTTTCTTGTTTGGCTTCCAATGCGGAACAAAGAATACTGGGAGGCTTGAGGGTAAACGGCACATTTCCTGCGCGCATACTTCGCACTTCTTCACATATGGACGCCATTTTACTGTAATAAATATTTCAACGATACCCTTGAGTCATAACAAATGGATGAATTAGACATCGGGTGGCAGTAAAATGACGAGACTGTGCTGCGGTGCCCATAAAGACTCGGGATTGAGGCTAAGCGGCTGACTTGGGGCTACAACGCTTTCGTACGGCGCCCGTCCGGATCGACCATCGATGACAACGAGCTGGCAGATACAAGCGGACACACGGCAGGACGGGTGGGTATTGGAGGCTCTGTGGTCGGCACCTGATAATGCACGACGGGTGTAGGTGCTGCAATAGGTAAATTAGCATTAATGTTGCAACGGCAGGTAAATACTGAGATGGTGCCGCTAGCCATGTCCTCGTGCGCCGGCAATGTTGTGGATGTCTCTAGGAGTCTAGACTGTGGTGCGTGGGGGGGGGGGGGGGGAAGGTATCACTTCGGCGACATTGCTAACAGGTTGATTTCTATTCTTGGCAGGTTGGCGATGTACTGTACATGTGTCGGAGAGATACTATTGTTAGCTGTATTTCCTACGCTTGTCATGGGGGGGGATTTCCTCTGGGTGGACGCGGCTGGGCGGCAGAGACGCAATGGCCTCCTTCTTGATGGAGTTACTTAATATAGTAGGGCTGCTGCGCAGGCGCCTCTCTCCTAGTGGCACGCCCGTCCCCGTCCCCGTCCGTCGCGGCGACCACACCCAATAACCTTTTTTTGGATCAACTGTTTCGGCGGCAAGGGCGTCTGTGCGAACTTGGTCCTTTCTCTCCGTCCCGTCCTTCCATGTGAACTTACCATCATTCATCAGTTGTGTTCCCCTCCAAGATCGAGGTATCATGCAGCCTATGTATCATGACCATCCCGCCACAGAGAATGCTTTGGGTAGTGGCCCAATCCCATGAAATACTAGGTACAGTAGGTAGCTGCATATGGCGGTGGTGTGTGGTGGTGGTGGTGTCCTTCCTTTTGATACTCATCCGTTCGAATCCTCCGTATAATAATACGCAACACACCGTCCCCTGTGTTGAACCCCAGCCGCCATGGATCGCACGAAGCAAGAAACGAAAGAAGATCCCGAAGCTTAACCGGGAGATCATCAACCAGATATATACTATGTAAGGACACCTGATCAAATACCTGTCTTTTTTTCTTTCTTTCTTTCTTCCTTCCTTTCTCTCTTTTATTATTATTATTCTTCTTCTTCTTCTTCTTCTTTTTTATTATTCTTTTTTTCTTTTCTTCCCCCAGTCGGTTAAGGCGGAGAGGGAGGGGCTGTGCCGCGCTGTGCCCCGCCCGCGCATCGGCGGAATTTTACGGTTTAGGCTGCATGCATGCATGCATGCATGTATGCACACATAATTTAATTAACTAATTATTTGTTTTTGTTTTGTTTTGTTTTGCCATGGACGTTTTTTTTTCTCTCTCTCTCGACACACACGCGCGCGCGGCTGGGGGGGGGGGCATGCAACCAAGCCTCGTCGAGGCCGTGGGATGGGGGGCAAGAGATGCAGCCAGGTCCATGGGGCATTTTCGTTTCATCCGCTATACTACTACTACTACTACTACTACTACTAGTAGTAGTTATGTACGTACGTACGTACATGGCTCACGGAGATCGACGCCGGCTCTCGGGCCGCGCTGAAATCGCTCCCACGCGGGCCGAAAGGCTAGGTTTTTTTTTTTTTTTGGCGAAAATACAAAATACGAAATGCAGATGTAAAATGTGTAAGAAAACCCTACCAGCCCCCGTATGTGTGTGTGTGTGTGTGTGTGTACGCGCGCGCTCTGGCGGCCGACCTCCTCCCCCTGCATCTACATAGTTATGGTAATGGGCTACTGCAATACCAGCAGGGCACATGAAAGAAGAAGGAGGAGGAAAAAAAAGAAAAGAAAAGAAAAAGTGGCTTCTATCTGCTCAATACTTCTATCGATCAAGTTCTTGCTTCAGCCCGATATATCCGACAAGATATATATATACTCCCTACCTAGTACTTTAACGAGGCCTAGGTAACAGATGCCCCTCGCCTAGCGTTGTTTCTAGCCCGAGTTTCATTTATCTATCCAGCCTACCTCGAAAGTATGGGCGCGCGGCTGGTATATTGCCAGGCTGCTGCTGCGTGGTAGTGGGAGGAGTCATTATGCAAGTCTGCCTACCTGGCAGGCCAATATCTCCCTTTTGATATAAATTGCTTAAATCATACACCATCTTCCTTCTACTACTGCCAACACTTCCTTGAAGTTCACCCCGGAACAGTGCCAACACCTATAGGTTCAACATCTAACCATAGTATCATTCTAATGCTTCCATTCTTTCATTCCCCAACCCCCCGGAGATCTAGAAACGCAGTCCCTGCCTGCCATTCCTAGCCCAATACCTCAAACTTAAACCCCATGTTCCATCCTGGGATGGGACAGTCGAGAAACGCTGGCAGTAGCAGTGCTGAATGCCCTTCTAGCTAGACGTGACGTGACGCGACGTGGCGGGGAAAAACTAATCGAAATCGCTTTGGATAGATAGACAACTGAAGATCAATATATTTTTATTTGTACATTACATATATGGTGTGAGGAAGGTAGTGGGATGTGGTGTGTTATATGGGTATCATCAAAGTTCCCATCCTTCCTCTGTCCGTTATTTCCGTTGAATGCAAGCGGCTTATCTTGTCTTGCCTGCCTCCTTATGCTCCTTCCCCTAGCCTATAAGTGGCCGGGAGTAAAAGTGAGAATGACAAAAAAAAAAACCTTGCAAAGCCACAAGAAAATGTATGAGAAAGTAGCAACACATTCGTGAGCAAAAAATCACAACGCTATATCCCGTCCCATCCATACCATCCTTTCCATTTGTAATCATCATCGTGAAAACCAACTATCCTTCGAGTTGGAATGAAACGACGCAGTACTCCCTCTCCGACTCTCTTCGGATCTGATAGTCGATCCATCCGTCTTACCATCCCTACTGCTACTCCCGTCATTCTCCACCATCGACGGCTTGTGCTTCCTCAGCACGTTTTTGGCCTTCTCCATCGTCCCGGGGGTAACATCGCTACTGCCCCGGTTCTTCTTCAACTTCTTGGACTGTCGCTTGCTGCCGCTATTGGCGGAATACTGCGATCCCCCTAGGGACGCCACGTCCGACGACCGGTTATCGCTCGAGGTACGGCTCGCTGCGAGGGAGACTTCCGAGCTTCGGCTGTGGATGGGACCCGTGACGGCCTGGAGGCCGTTGGCGGAAGGACCTCCTCCGCCTTCTCCATCTTTGGTGGCGAAGGATAAGCTGGTTTGGGGTTGAGGGGTACGGCTTCGCTGGAGAGGCTGCTCGCTCGCCGCGAGTTGTTGCTGTTGCTGTTGTTGTTGTTGTTGTTGTTGTTGTTGAGAGAAAGCTTGCTGGATGTGGGGGTGAGGACCGGCTGGGCGAACTGGCATGGTGCGAATCTGACTTTGAGAGTTGGAATGGCCGTGTGTTCGAGAAGTCGGCGGGCCAAAAGGGGTGTTTGCGGGCGGGTGGCTTGACGGGCTCTGCTGCGCAGGGAGCGGAGACACCACCTGCGGGTAGTAGTCCGGTGGAGGGAGCGGACAGCGGACAGGAACCTCGGGTCGGGCGGGATGGGGGATGAGCTGAGACAGAGCATCAGCGGGATGGGCGAGACTGATGTTGCTGTTCGAGTCCAGCACGGGCCCGGGGTTGACGTCGGGTGGCGGATTCGACATGATCTGCGGAACATAGCCCGAACAAGATGAATGTTCTATGTATTGCTGCTGCTGTTCCTGAGTCTCTTGCCGTGTAGCAGAGGTAGAAGCGGGAAGGGTGGGTGGGGGTCCAGGTGGTCCAGGTGGTCCAGGTGGCCCGGATGGCCCGGATGGCCCAAGGGGACCTGGGGGGCTTTGCACGCCTGGACCGGTTGGGAGAGGAGGCGACGCCAGGGGCTGGTTGCTTCTCGACTTGGACCCGCCGTGGGATAAGTGCGTCAACTGGCCGGACATGTAAGCATCAAGCTTCCTCTTGAGGGTATCTTGGCGGACCGGCTTCGCAAGATAGTCGTTCATGCCCGCATCGAGGCACTTCTCGCGATCGCCAGATATGGCGGACGCAGTCATCGCTATCACTAGTATATTTCGAACGTCTTCGATCGAATCCTTCCGAATCACTTTTGTGGCCTCGTAGCCATCCAGTATAGGCATCTGCACATCCATGAGCGCAATGTGATAGGGAGTCCCCTCGAGCGCCCTCTTGCGGAGACCCTCGACTGCTCTCAGTCCATTCTCATATGCATCTACAGTCTTGAAGCCTAGCTTCTGCATGTACTGGATCGCTATGCGTTGGTTGATCATGTTGTCCTCGGCAATGATGACGCGCAGTTCCTCCTTCGGAATACTGGTTAGATCCAGGCCGGGATAAGGTGCCGTCACCTTGTTGTCCCTCGTCATGGCAGTTCCATGCTCGGCTCCCGGCGACGAAGCAGGTGCATATCGCGTGTTGGGATTGTCCTTGTCGAATGCAACTGTGAACCAGACCGTCGTTCCTACTCCCTCCGTGCTCTTGAGTTTGATTTTGCCGCCCATCATGGTCTCGATCAGCGACTTGCAGATGCTCAGACCGAGACCACTACCTCCATACCTCCTGGCCGTGCTGGCGTCGGCCTGACTGAACGGTTGAAACAACTTTTCTAGCTGGGGACGGGAAATGCCAACGCCCGTGTCACGAACCCAGAATGTCAATGTGGCCGTGTATTCGTCCTCGGCGTCGATCCTGGCGCCTATCGCAATCTGGCCGTCCTCGGTGAACTTGACGCTGTTGCTGATGAGGTTTCCAATCACCTGGTGGAGGCGGATCGGGTCTCCTCTAATCAGGAACTGAGGTAGCTGTATCTCTTGTACCATTTGGACCTTCTTGAGCGTCTTCTTGTCTCGGTTTGCATACGCAATAGCCCTCACAACCTCCCTCGTCATCGTCGCCGGGTTGAAGGAGGTGATGTGGAGCTTCATCTTGTCAGCCTCCATGCGCGAAAAGTCGAGAATGTCGTTGATGATTGTGAGCAACAGCGAGCCAGAAACGAGGATCGAATCCACCATGTCGGCTTGCTCGCTGTTGAGGGGACTGTCCTTGAGCAGCTCCGAGTTGCCGATGACACCGTTGAGCGGCGTCCGCAGTTCGTGCGACACGTTGGCTAGGAAGATGGATTTTGCCCTCGCCGCGTCCTCGGCGAGTTTGACGTTCTTCTTGGCCGTGGCTTCCGCCTCCCGCGCCTGGTCCTCGGCTTCCTGCGCGAGCCTCTGCGCCCTGATTGCCTTGGCGAGCGACTGCTTTTGCAGCTGCACGATACCGTTGTTCTCGGCCGAAGCCTTCTTGAGGGCCTTGATGTTGGTGGCATTCCTGTAGCTGATGGCGTATTGGTTGACCAGCAGCTGGAGCACTGTCGCATTGCGCTCCGTAAATGAGCCTGCATCTCCCTCGAGGTACATGACCCCCAGAGCTTCCCCTTCAAACGCGATGGGGATCGCGATGACGGCTCTCCCGAGGGGGTTCCTTTGAAGCCACATCTGGTCCACGCTGCTGAAGCGCTCATCCGTCACAAGGTTTCTTACAAACACAGGCTCCAAAAACCGAGTGCAGTACATGATGACATTCTCGGATACGAGTGACGTGCTGTCAATGGGAATTCCTGGGTGGTGGAAGATAGCGTCCGTCTCGATATGCCCGCTTGCTTGCACCTGCCACGACTTCCCGTCCTTTGTCACGACGGCCGTAGACGTCGCCGAGCCGCCACAGATCTTCAGTATCATTTTGACCATGCCTGGTAGGAGATTCTCCAGCTCGGTGAAAGATGACAGCTGCCGAGAAGAGACGAGGATCGCGTGGAGGTCAATCATATCTAGTGCCGGAACCACGTCGTCTCGTATCCCCCCTTCCCACATCTTGCCATGCTCTGCATTCTCATCCTCCTTCAGGTCTCCGACCTCGGTCTGGTCGCTGATTTGCGTTGCATACTGGGGGTGGTGAGGATTGTGCTGCTGCGTTGACGTAGGGTTGTAGACAGTTCCACCTCCCTCGGCAAATTCGGTTTGGACAGAAGCGTCCACCAGCTGCGCGTTCCTGACTTGGCCATGTACCAGTACCGTGTGCTCGTCCGAGATGTAGTCGGCAACCCCCGTCGCACCATATAGGCGATAGAGCGCCATGGCATCCTTGAGGGACGCCTTTGCTGCCCTCCTGAGCTTGAGTCGCATGAATGTACCGCCCATCAGATAGTTCCCGAGCGCCTCCTCAAACTGGAATCCGTTCTCGGCACAGTGGTCGACTGCCTCCTCGTACTGCTGCAGTGCCATGCCGTGATTGCCCTCCAGCTCGGCGATGTGACCTTCAATCATCTTGGACCATGCCAGGTAGTTGACGTTTGACACCACCTGCCATGACTTGAGTTTGGCGTCTATTTCCCGAAGCTTTGCAATCGTGTTCGACACCTCGCCTTGCACATCGGCTATCGGCGTGAGAGGGTCGTGGAGGCGGCGGAACAACAGACCTCCCAGCGCCAAGCCATACATAAACAAGGTCATGGGGCCGTTCCTTGCCGACCAGATGAGTGAAATGCTGTCGAGCACGCTTTCTCCGAGTTCGATAGCCCTCTCAAAGTGGCCAAATAGGTAGAGCGGGATCATCTCCATCGTCTCGTATATCAGAGTGGACCGGTTTTCGTTGCGTGTGTTCACCTTGAGCCACGACTTGTATGTGGCCGCATTGTGATGGTCGTCCGTCATCACGTCGGTGGGGGATCTTGAGTTCGTTTTCCCCTGGAGAGCGCGGCAGACTTGGCGGACTGCAATGAGGAAGACGCCTCCCCTCGAATCGAGGTGCCAGTTGGGGATTTCTTCGCACCCCCACTGGCAGAACGCTTCCAGGTCGGCACAGTTTTCGCTCGCCCAGAATTTGAGCTGGGCGAGCAGGCCGAGACTGAGGATGGCCGTGATCCGGTCGCCAGCGCACAAGGCCGAATCCGTGTTTGTCTCGAGCTGGTTCACCGACATCCACAGAGGATACTGGACATGACCCACCCAATTGGCGTATATCATGTATCCCTTGGCCTGGGAAAAGGGGTCTCGAAACCGGTCCAAAAAGTCTAGCGCATAGTTTCCCAGCTCGATGGCCAATTGGATCTTACCTCGTTCAAGGGCTATCATGGCAACGTGGAGGAATGCCATGCCCGACTGTGGAAAGGCGCCGCACGAAAGGTGCATGTCGAGCATGGTGAGCGCTAGTTGGTAGAAGCGAACCCGGTCACTCCACCATGCGGCGCTGGCACTCTCAGCCAGGACGGCGCCTAGGGAGGCGATAGCTGGATGACTGCTCGCCGCCGGGTTGACCAGGTCATTGCTCTCCATGGTTTGAATCTTGGACATGGTGCGGTCAAAATGTTCGTCGCATGACTCCATCGTAGCGTGCTCGGTATATGCGATGTCAAGGTCTCCAAAGCACTCGGTAAGTGAGAGCAGCGCAGACGTGGCATCGCCGCCCTGAGCAAATATGCGCGACCTAAGGACCCAGGCCGGTGCTTTGTCGAGAGGCAACCTTGCGTTGTTGAGCACTATCGAGAGAAGAGAGTTGGCAGCGCCGCTCTGGCCCATGTAAAGATAACACTCGGCAGCTCTAAGGTGCAAATCCATGGTTTCCTCGTACGAGACATCATCGCCGTCCCTCCAAGGATCGGGCTGGAGGAGCATGATGGCATTGCTATAATATTTTGCGGCAGTGGGCCTCGCTCCTGCATCGACAGCGTTCTTGGCGCAGTTGACAAGAACATTGCGGAATGGTAACCTAACGTGAATCCGCTTTTTCACAATGTCTACTGCCTCGCAAACGTGGGAGGCCACCGTATCGCGCGACTTGGCGTCATGATCGTAGTATTTCATCAGCGTCTGGGCTATGACGAAATGCATTTTCTTGGAATTGCATTCCTTCAATGCCGAGGCCGCCTGGATATATCGGTCATTAGAGAAGCGATATACATCGTCCGAGTAGCTGGGGACGAATACACAAGCGTTTATTGCTGACTGGAGACCGGCAACCGCGTCGTCGGGAGAGTAGGCAAGGTGAAGGTGCTCACTATGGGGTTCAGGACAGTCTTCGTCAATGTACTGAAACTCGCCAGTCAGGAGCAGCGAGATCAACTCGAAAGAAAATGAATTGCCCAGCAAGGCCGCCCAGGCAAGGATGGAGCGAGACGCGGGGGGAAGTTCGGCCAGGCGACTGGTGATGAAATCGGTATCGAGAACATCATAGTTCTCACCGCCCTTGAATTCCTCGTAGAGCTTGTCGATGTCGTAATGCCACTGGTTGTCCCTGTACTCGTACCAGACACATTTCCTGCGATGGCAAGTGAGAAGCATCTCGCGAATGTAGAATGGGTTACCGGCAGTCTTGGACTGGATCACCATAGCCAGTGGCAGAACCGCCTCGGTCGGTCTTCGCAGAGTCGTGGCGACATACTGAACGATGTCTTGCTCAGGGAGCGGCGTGAGCTTGATGCGGGTTATTACAGGAGCACTCGTACCCCGAGGAAATTTGCCCTCCGCGTCCGGCGGCTGCAATACCGACAGCACAGACTCTGGACTCATCTCGTCCGGTCGGAAGGTGACCACAATGACCATTTTCAATCTTGCTGCAATGATGTTTGTGATCAGCTCCAAGCTCTCGCTGTCGGCAAAGTGGAGGTCCTCAATAAAGAAGCATATGAACTTATGGTGGGTAAACATGCGGAGTATGTCGAGGACCGTGTTGAGCAAGCGGACTTGCTTGGCTTGGGGCAACTCGTCCAGGGGAGCTAGCTTCTCCTTTGACGCAGATGACACCGACACCACCGACGCTCGGTCGTCAGCGAGGCTCTGAGAAAGCTGGAGGGATTGTAGTTGTAGCGCCGACGGTTGCGACATCTGAATGGGGCTTGGGTAACTCTCAACCGCGCTCGCCGGTCCAACTGTTGTGCCGGGGGATGAGTTGCTTCGAGGCCCGTTCCGGTTCGTCGCCGTGGACGCCGACCGCGCCAAGGGACTGTTGGCCTCCCTATCCGCAATAAGAAACTCGGGAAGCCCCAGTGTCTTGTGCAGTGTCGGCCACACTGGGCGAACGTATGCCCGCAGGGACTGGTGAAAAGTACTTTCTGTGTTCGTTTCACCGTAAACCTGCTTGAATAGAGAGGACACCAGCTTGAGGAGCGGCTGGAAGGCTGTTCTCCTCGCCGTGTCAAACTTCGTCGTCGCATAGTAACCGCCCCTGCGCCGAGCCTCTGCAAGAACTGACTGAACGAGGAAGCTCTTGCCCAGCCCCCCGTCTCCCTCGACCGTCACAATCTCGCACATCCCGCGCCTTCTAAACTTGACTGAGCCAATTTGTCGTGACAGACTCGAACTAGTTGTTGTTTCGACTGTGCTTAACCGCGATCCGGCTTCGTTTCCGCCCTCCGCCAAACTGCGCGACTCTATCGATACGGACTGGTGTCGTTCCCAAGCTCGCGTCATGCGGTGGTTGAGTGGCTGCGACTGCGAAGATCCTACCGTGTCTCCGCTGATGGTTTGTGCATCTGGCGGCTGTAAAGGCGAGTGGTAGTTGCTCCTAGGTCTAATCGGATCGGAAACAACTGTGTTGGTCGTGAAAGAGCCGCTCCGTCGATTCACCCCATCCCCTGAGCTGGCTCCTTCGCTTGAGAAGTCTGAAGCATCGAAAAACTCTTGAGATAGGGAGGAAGTGTCGGAAAACCGGTTGATTGCAGCCTTTTGCGTCAGTGTATGTGCTTTAGCTACCCTGTCTATCACTCCGAGGAGCTCGGCCCTTTCCTGCGCACGCCCAATCATGACGGTTGGGAGCATGAAAAAGGCGGACACATCCTGTGCTCCAATCTGGTATTTTTGTAGAGACAGAACGTCACCCGACGCTAGAAAATCCTGGACTTTTATGAGGTCGTGTCGGAGGCCACTGGCCGAGTGGTAGCGGTCGGCCACGCTCTTGGAAGTGCATTTTTGGATTATCTTGTCTATGACCTCGGGGAGATCTAGACGGTCCGATATCGACGGAACCCTTCGGCTGAGCACCATTTGCATAATATCCATGGCCGTCTTGCCATCGTACACGGGTTTTCCCATTAGGAGCGTGTAAAATAGGATGCCCAGCGAGTATATGTCTGTTCGGCTGTCGGGATCCGACTGCATCCTCCCCGTCTGTTCGGGGCTGATGTAACTAAGCTTGTTCATGGCGCCCACTTCCCGTTCAAGTATGGCCCACCCGGTGCTGGTGATGTCGATCGATTTCGTTCCCGACCCAAACGAAGTGAGTTTTACCTTGCCCGTCTCGGCATTGTAGTGAAAGGCGTCGCCCCTGATCTCGCCGTGGACTATTCCCTCACCGTGGTGAAGGATCTCTAGGCACTCTGTGGCACCAATAGCAAAGTCCAAGAAGTGCTGAAGGCTCATTTCATCCTCGGGCTTGTTCGTGCGGCGATGCTCAGCGGCGAAGTGGCCAGAACTGTCCCGGTCGGCCCAGAAAAAGGCGGGCCCCATGTCCAGTACACGGAACAGGTGATTGGGACCGGGAAACTCATATATAGTGACAATTATGGGTAGGTGGTCGGAAGGGTGACTCTGAAGCCGGTGTATCTCGAGAGGCCGCACTATGTGCTCGGATTCTGAATCGGACGAGGTAACAAGACTTTTAGAGATGTGAAATGCTCTTTCCTCCCTGAGGACGTGGGTAGAGACGCGGGCGACAACAGGTTCCTCGACGTAGGATGAGCCGTTGCCAGCGAGGGCGTGGGGAGAGGCTGTGGTGGACTGGTCGCTGCTCGCATCGCTGTGGAGCACATGAGGGTCGGATGGCGATGTCTTGCTAGACAGCCTGCTGTGGGAGGACGGACTCGAGGCATGATTCTGGGAGGAGCTCAGAGACACGAATTGGGTTCCGAAAAAGTGCCTAGATGAGAGGAGGAGGAGGAGGAGGAGGGAGGGGACGGGCACGAGTTAGCAATCTGGCACCAAAGAATCCATACAGGCAGCCGTGATGCCCCATCTCAACGCCAAGCTAAATTCCTAGTCCCATGCATGGCTTGCGAACAGAGGCACAAGAAACGTGCGAGATGGAGGGTGGGAGGTCGGTGAGGGCCGCCGGAGCTCCAGATGTGACTATGTGAGTGTTGGAGGTGGGAAGGAGAGCAGACATACCAGTTGCCGTAACTTGAATGAAAAGGAGCTCTCGTCTCGTCCCAGGTGTATCCTGCTATCTTGCGGAGACGATCGAATATCTGGACCGGGGGATCAACCACATCGTCGCCGACGACCGGAGTACCGACCATCTTTTGGAAGGCTTCAGCACAATGGTCGTAGGCACGAGTGCCCGCTTCTCACACTCACGCTCAAAGTCGTGTGTTGACCAGTGACGAGGCCGTCATGAAGTCTCCTATGCTGCTGCACCTGTGTGTACCGGAATCGATGGAGGCGGCAAGAACACAAGACCTAAAACAAAAGGACAGCCAAGGCCGATCGAGATTCGGGAAGGAGCTATTTGTGCGGAACGGGCAAGACGGGGTCGGGTCGAAGTCGGTAGCAAACCGCGAGGACGGCGGAACTGGCAATTGGCGGCAAGCGGAGGGTAAAAAATTTCTGTGTTCACGGAAGCAGCAGGAGCGATTCCGTAAGTACTGTTGGTCCCGGCACTAGCAGTGCTAGTATTGCGATGGGCGTGGACAGAAAGAGGATTACTCAAGTGACTTTGGAGTCGTCGTTGTCGAGCATCCAACAATGGATACAATGTATGTGGGGAAGAGATGAGTCGGTCGGTACTGTAGGTTGGTAGTGAGGGGACGAAGAAGAGGTATAGAGCAGAAAATTGCGGAGCGCCGAGTATACACAGTACAGGAATATCCGCCGTGCCGTACAGCAAGCAGCGGCCTAATCAAGCAATGGGAAATATTCGGTGCTTGTATGGATGAATGTATGTATGTACGTACAGAAATTACTAGCTATTAGGTGGTCGATAAAGTTCGACGACGAGGTCCCCAACCCCGAAAGGGAAGAACACGAGTGCTGCGAAGGTGCGGGCGGGGTGGGGATGGCTCGGAGGAGAAGGATGACCTTGGATGACCTTGGAAGTGCATGATTGAATGGCGTTGGCGGTACTAACTCACAGCGCAAAACATTGTCTGTCTAGCCAGTCCGACTTCAGGCGTTTTACACCATACGATTTAACACGATTACGAACAATACCGGGCGGTTGCTCTCACAATCTTCACAGTATACGCCCTAAAACGTAGTAAAACATCCATGTATGTACAGAAAGGCCTTGTCTGTACTACTGTACCATAGGGACAAGCCCTTTCCTTTTTTCATTTTTTTTTTCATTTTTTCTCCTTCTTTTTTGTATTATGATCAATGCATGGTTTGATGGTGTGTCGAGGGTCTGGACCTGGAACCCATCTCAGCAGATCCATGCCCGTCACGGTCCCTTGATCCATCGGCTCCGACTCACATCAGCTACCTGGCAACCCTTTCGAACTTCGTCGCTTCCATTACAAGCTATCGCATACAGCGGCAGCAGCCACCATCCACTCTCACTGGTCCGACTTACAGACCGACATGCGTCCAAGATGCACCCTAAACAACTCGGCTAGGAGCCGTGCTCTGCGGTTCTGGCTTCTAGGTGGCGGGAAACCCACCAACAAACAAGAACACCACGATACCTTTCGCGGCGGACAACACCTAGTCTGACGGGGCTGGTTGTAATGAGTTCGCTTCCTACTGTGTACTAACGCCGCCTGCAGCTTACCGGCACTAAGAACTTGAAGAGAAGAGAGATAGATCTATCTAAGAAGAATATGACAAAGTGAAGTGACATGTAAACCTGAAAACTATCAGAAACCACTGCATCGTGAGAAGCAAGGGGGTTTAGAAACAACTAGCAAGCATGAATATCCGAGGAAATGCGATATGTATGAAAAGCCTTGGAAGGAGAGGAGCGGACAGGCTAGCGGGCGAGCCCCAGGGAGAAATAATCGTTACTCCAACCCCCTGGACGGACTCTTCCTCCCGGGACGGTCTCCAAAAAAAAACCAAGTTTCGATGGTGGGGTCGGTAGGCATCTCCCGGTTGCCGGTACCTGAACGGGACGGTAGGCAGGGATTCAGCTGCCCGCATTTTCTCACGTCCAAGCCGTTGAGCTGCATCCACGACCCCCTTTTAACACGGTATCGTCATCAGGGATATTGGGTTTCTTTTGTAAAATAAAAACCCCAGAGGTTTCTATAGAATTTTACCGTATCTCTATTCCGAAATAGTTGGTGATCGCTTGCAGAATGTGAAACGAGTGGTCGCCTACGTATAGGTTGAGCAAAAGGAGTTGTATAGGATATTACACAGTGCTGTCTGAATCCTGCATCGTCGCCAACTCCATCGTATGCCCAGCCACGAATAAGCATGACATCAGCGGCAGGCGCGACGGGACGCCAGCATCAACACACGATGCCCCCTTCAAAAGCACTGCTCAATTCTTTAGGCGGAAGCCTCAACACCAACGGCCCCCCAACGCTAAAGGTCAAGATCCAGCTCCCGACCGTATGCAGCCTGGTAAACAATGGCCTAAAAGGAGCTCGTCGTGGGACTGTTGTGCAACTGCCTTTTTTGACACACCGACAACTCTGTATCTGTACGTAGCCGTATTCAGGCTTACCAGACCAATGACCTCTAGGATGTGTTCCCTTATTCACAGATTCTCAGTCACATGGCCCGGAAATCCATATAAATACTTTTTATACTATTAACTTAGTGCGGAAGAAGGTGTCCTTCTTATCAATGGCAATGGCCACCGTCTATATAAGTAGTGAAGGTGCTTATCTCTTTCCTGTAGCTTGAACCATTTCTATAGTCTATTTCAGGTGTTACTAGGTCCCATTATCAACATGTCTTACCAAGATACGTCTCCTTAACCTTCCTAACTCATCAACCTCTCACCATAGGCGGATGTTTTCTCTCGCCTAACGATGGGCAAGCTCCGTCTGACCAAACGCAAACGACTGCGTCAAGCGGCGCTCGCCATTCTGGCGAGAATTAACAAAGTCGGGATAGTTTAGTGTCAGCTCAACGGCACCACTGATAATGTTGTCGGCTGCTTCAACACCGAGCATAAATGAGTGGTCCTGGTTTCCGACCTAGAAACACTTGGGTTAGTTATTGACATGAATTTATTCTCCATCGAAAATGACTTGCCTCGTATCTCCAGCTGCCGAATCTACCACGGGAGTAGATGTCTCTCTCCTGCAGTTTCGGGAGGAGCTCCTTGAGAACACCTTCACGTTCTAGTGACGGCGTGGGGTAGCCATGGTCGAAGCATCGGTGATAGGTGGACACAATCTCGTCCTCGGGTTTGATCATCTCGGTGTTGATAAGCCCCTGAATACAGTCCTTGAGGAGATTTTCCGTGTCCACGGGTTTCATAGTAGACTCAGAGACCTCCAGCATGATGGACCAGTAGGGGCCTTCCATGGGCTCAGGGATGGACGGCTCGTCGCCATTTGCCAAGTACATCGTGTGGAGCTTCACGTCGGCTTTGGGCTGGTTGTATGGCGAGTAGTTGGAGAAGATCGTCGCGCGATAGAAGGGACAATTATCCTCGGGGAAGTAGAGCTGTACACGAACATATGAGCATTAGTACTACCGTCTAGATTTTTCAACTTGTCAGATTCCTCCGTTTCACACTTACCCAACACTTATCCCCGATGCGATCAGGGCGCGCACCCCTGATACCGATACCGATAACATGGGTGGACGAGTAGTAGAGGCCTTTAGAAAGTTTTATCAACTCATCGTTACCCATCTTTTCAACCAAGTGGTCGACGGCCATGGTGTTGATGAGTTTACCATACCCAACGGTAGAGCCATCCTTGAAGGTAACATTCTTTGCCTCCGCATCAACCTTGACGACCTCACCCTTCTCGCCGAATATCTTCTTCTCCTCCGGTAACGTGTTTGCAACAGCGATCCAGATACCGCCGGTACCGTCGCGGGCTGGGAAGCGGAAGGTGGCGTTAGGGCCCCAATTCCCCGCAGCCTTGTTGAGAATGACGTTGCGGGTTACGAGCTTGACGTCTGGGGCGGCGACACGCTCGCCCAGCCAAGCGCATTGCATCTTTGTGGTGGGAACCGCCCAGACCTTGTAGTTGTAGGGTCTCATGAACATATCGGCGACGCCAGAGCCCATCATGCGCAGAATCCACTCATCAAAGTCCTTCGGCTTCGCGTTAGAGACTCGGGCCTCCATAGCGGCGTCGATAATACCATCAATGCACTTGACTTGGTCCTCCTTGGGCAACATAGAGATGTTGTTCTGGAAGGGATACGGCACCCAGAGGCCCTTGTATCGGACATAGGATATACGCTGGTGGGAATACCAGTCCTCCTTTTCCGGCAGGGCCTCGTCGAGACAGTCGTCAAAGTACTTGTAGTGGGAGAAGATGACATGGCCGCCGACATCGTAGAGCTTGAGAGCTAGTATTAGCTTTGGGTGTAATTGCGTATGCGCGCTGTCAAGGTTGGGGCGTGGATACGTACGAAGCCTTCAGGAGTGACATCGGTTGATGCAAGACCGCCCGCCTTCTCGTTGGAGTCGACAATTAACCACGACGGGCCATTCTGGGAGTTGGATTAATACATATCAGCGTCTGCGAGTTGAATTGCACAACATCAACTTGAAGCATGCAGGTGCGAGTGCTTACAATGTGGTTCAACCTCTTGGCCGCCCCCAGACCGGTGGGTCCAGCGCCAATGACGAGAACGTCGACAGTCCTTTGAAAATACGCTGTTAGCTACAGATACGCACCCAATTGCGGCACTGTGGAGTTTGGGGGACTGAATGGGAGCCAATTATTCTGGAAGCGTACTTGTCGGCCATTGTTTACACAACTGTTGCTATCCTACCTGGGGTGGGGTTTCTGGCGGGGGGGGGGGAGGGGGGAGGGGGGGGGGGCAGTTCTCGAAGGTGGTGTAGAGTCCCAAGTTCCAAGTTGCAGTTTTGGTTTTGCGAAAAATGTGTACGGCTCTTGTACAGAGGGGGTGTTCTTTTGGTATCAAAGACTATATATGGTAGTCGGAAGGAGAAACGAGTTTCAATGTTGAGGAAGGGGAAATTTCCCTAAAATAGCTTGAAAAAAAAAGAGCGGTGGGCTGCATGTTTTCTTCCTCCAGCCCATCCACATTTCATTTTGCATTTTCTTGGGCAACACCTCAATGGTTTTGGGTGGTAGAGATAGAAGGTACGGCGTTCCTTGTACCTTCCTATCCGTCCACACTTCTTCCCCAGTAGGCAAACAAAATCCCTAGTTGTTGGAGGAAGGAACTGTCGTGGCTTGCAAGGGTATCTGCATCCAACGACGGCTATTTGCCAGGGGTCTACTTGCGTGTGCAAGCCTCGTATTTTGGCCCTCCGGCACACTAGACGTAGAGCAAAATATTATCTTCGCCCATTTGCGTGCAACTCGAGATCCAGCCAGTGGCCCAGCGTCGGAGTTCCCAATTACTATACATATTTCTGGATGGCTCACAGGCGGAATCCAGGTTGACAGTTTACAACACGGTATCTAGGAATGTACTTCGAGCAAACGGAACACAACACGTCCACGAAGACACGGGCCCTCCTGACTCCTCCGAGTTTCCTCAACCCCTACCAAGCCTAATAATAGCGAGTCTAGAATAGGTAACCATGGAAGGAATACGAATAGTAGCCCATTTATCTTCGAAGATAGGTAGTCGAAATTGGCTCCCCCCGCACTCGATACCACTTCAGCAAGCATTCTTCGTGGGGTTTCGCGCTATGCAATTACACCCAGTACAAGCACGCATTCGTCCTGGGTACGTAGAGTGCTTAGCCAAAGCCAAGCTTTTTTCAAGATCACGTATCGTTGGGGGATGCAAGGGCCTGGGTCGCTGGCAGCGTATCGTACGTCGTCCGTCAATATGGCGACCATGCGATTGCAAAACGCGTTTCAATACATCCTCGCTTGAAATTTTGTGTGATAGATGAATTCCGACGGCATGGATGGTCTCGAAGCTGTTCTCGCCGCGTACTGCCAACTGTCTTGTAGCGTTTGGTGACAGAAATTGACAGACATACAAACCCTACGAAGCGCTCACCGGCGGTTCAGCCGCACAATCAAATTCCAGGATACATCCTTTGCCCATTATCATTTTATAGGCGGCCGACACCCGCATTCTCAATATTATTATTATACGTATCGCTATGGTCACTCAAATCTCATTCGCACTGAACTTTCGAAGCAACAATCCGTACAAACACGCCCAGTACGGATACACCTCATTGCAACAAACCCGTCCGTGTTTGGTGGGGCGTGATTGATATTTTCGAGGGACGCTAGACAGACCCCTTGCCAAGATTCGTCATATTTAGCATCACCACTGAGGACAAGCTATGAGTGGTAGTTGCGCGGGTTCTCTGGAGCCTGAGAGCGTGGTGATTTCGAGAGTGCTAAAAGGGATAATGAGACATTCATTCGTACCATCCATCACGGCGGAGTTGTTGCCCGAAAACTTGAAGAACTTCAGCTTCATTCTGTCTCTGCCAATGCGAATACAGCCCATCTGATAAAACCCCCGTGCAGCAGCATAATCACATCCTAGGAATGGACATTGGAGGTAGCGCGGCAGGTACGGATTATTGGGAATACACTTACATGTATGCATGGGGGCTAAACCGTCTACGGTCGAGGCCTAGCCGTGCGCCATCGCGTTCCCCAAACCGCAATTCACGTTGGGTGGGCGTGGTGTGAATGGAAAATATCATTGGCTCCGAGCAATCGCAGAGATAGGGAAGATATGGCCTCCTATTTAAATATTTAATTTTCACGAAAACAGTCTTGCTTCCCCTTTTGATCTTGTCTCACTGGGGGTTTTTTCTCATCCCATCAGTAACCGTCTGACAGGTCCGCAATGTCACATATAAGTACCCTGTGCGCAGCCTACTTAATGTCCACGGGGGCTTGCGGCTGACGGGAGTTGGTGCTCCGACGCCAGCGTTCTATGGCGGGTCGCCATACGGAATGGTGTGGAGATGTTGGTTTCTATGAGGGCTGACGAATGCTTCAAATTCAAAGTCTCCATATTTGCAATTGAATCCACTTTGGAGTATTACGTCCCAGCACAACGAGATGGTGTGTGATAAGTTGGAACAGCTGAAGAGTGGAATTTGTTGTAGCTGGAGGGCGAAAACAAGAGACGAACAAGCAGCCACACTTCAACTTTGTTTTGAACTTACTCTCAGCCCCTTAGCTACTACGTCGGAAAAGAGAGGGCCGAATAGGGGAAGGAAACTAAGAAGTAAAATAGGTATGGATAGCAACTACTTCCAAGCAACACTGCTACAGCACTAGTCTGTATTGCTTCACGGGGTTTGCAGGCAACACCGAAGAGAGGCCATGGAGATTTTTTACAGCATCGCATAGGTGGTGAAATTGATCAGTGTGTGGGTTATATGGGTCATCATCTAGCAGGAATGAGCCAGGAGCTTTTTTACGAGTACCTCCTGCCCTGTTACAGTTTGGTGTACATATATCGGAAGGACCCTTGCCCTTTCCTTCTAGCACTAGCGATGTAGCACCTGCTTGTTAATAACAGATACGCTGTCCGCCACCTTCCCTCCTGTCCATTTCCAGGACCAAGCAAGGAAACCAACGCAAATCTGGGTCCTCCCACACTGTGCCTCTCTTTCCATTTCCTGCACATTTCTAGAGCCCAGGGCGGAATTGAAGAGCTGCGCTGCAATCAACACTCGCACTCTCCCTTTTCTTCCCGACCCAATTTCCTTTTCGCCTTTTTCTATCCATTGTCAACCCTTCCCCTCCACAACTGGGAGACTTTTTTTTTTATACAAATCGACTTTTTATTACCGGTGTCCAACTCTTAAGTCACACTCGTTCTCGCCAATAACTCTCGCCTGTGGCGTGCATTCGGTGCCGCCCTTCTCTTATTCTCACGTTGTTCCCGCTGTTCGTTTATCTTCAAGCCACGCGCCCGCTAGTGACAAGCTCGCTTTCACTTTTGTACCAGCCCTTGCATCCCGATTGCTGCGACCCCGAATTTCAACTTCCCGTCCTCCTACAAGGCCTGATTCAACAAGTTAGTTATTATTTTCGCATAGACACCACCACGACAAATAACTACCATCACTATGTCTGCCTCTGGAGACGAGAAGATGCGATCATCCGGGGACTCCCCCCCTAGCGGCGGGGCGTCTAGCGAGACTGGAAACGGCAATGGCCCTCTCCTGCCCACCAGCGCCCAGGATGTCGAGAAGAACCAACCCGCGAAGGCCTCTCTCCATCCTGCCTTCTATGTAATGTAAGGCTTCCAACTTGGAGACAATCAAGGAGCCTCCACCTCCAGAATCAAGGCAACTGCTGACACTTGACCCTATCTCTTTCGGAACAGGACATGGATTTCTCTTAGCTCTTCAGTCATTCTCTACAACAAATGGATTCTCGACACGCTCAAATTCCACTACCCCGTCATTCTGACCACCTACCATCTGGCGTTCGCGACCCTAATGACCCAGCTATTGGCACGATACACAACCTTGCTCGATGGCCGCAAGACGGTTAAGATGACGGGCCGCGTCTACCTGAGGGCTATCGTCCCCATTGGTTTCTGTTTCAGTTTGAGCTTGATCTGCGGCAACCTCACTTACCTCTATCTAAGTGTCGCCTTCATTCAAATGCTTAAGGTGGGTTGAAAAGAGGGGAATCCTGTGTATTTTGCCGGTTCTGGAGAGGCTAACTTGAATATTCTAGGCTACCACACCTGTTGCTGTTCTTCTCTCTGGTTGGGCTATGGGCCTGCAAAAACCCTCAATGAAGGTCCTAGCTAATGTCTCCGCTATCGTTTTTGGTGTCATCCTGGCCTCAGTTGGCGAGATCAACTTTGTCCTGATCGGCTTCCTGTACCAGTGTGGTGGAATTATTTTCGAGGCTCTTCGCCTCACAATGGTACAAAGGCTTCTGAGCTCGGCCGAGTACAAGATGGACCCCCTCGTCTCTCTTTACTATTTTGCCCCCGTTTGTGCTGTCATGAACGGTCTCGTTGCCCTCTTCTGGGAACTCCCTAAAGTTTCCATGGAAGAGGTCTACGCTGTTGGACTCAGCAACTTCTTCCTGAACGGAATGGTCGCCTTCCTTCTCAACGTTTCTGTCGTTTTCTTAGTAAGTTTTGAATTGTACCCTGACGCCCAATTTCACCGGCTCTAACATAACAACCTTTCTAGATTGGCAAAACCTCCTCCCTTGTTCTTACTCTCTGCGGTGTTCTCAAGGATATCATGCTTGTGGGTGCTTCCATGCTCATTTGGGGAACACCTGTCTCGGCCCTGCAATTCTTTGGATACAGCATTGCCCTCTGCGGAATGGTGTACTACAAGCTTGGGTACGATGCCATCAAGGGATATGCTGGTGACGCTCAGCGACAGTGGTTAGAATTTGGCGTTCGCCAACCTGCTATGCGCAAGCTCGCAGTTGCTGGTGGAGTTGCCTTCGTCTTCATTCTTCTCCTTACTGCTATGGCACCGGCAAACGTTGTCACAGCGGCCACAAACAAGCTTGGCCAGTAAAGGGGGGGCTGGGATGTTGAGTGGAACTTCTAAACTAATCGTCACCACCTAATCCTTTGGCTTCAAGTACATACCCAATTTATTTGCACTGCAAGGACTATCATATACACATTAATTTGGGCTTGGGATCGGTTGCGTTTTATCAGCCGTTTCGTGAATTAGCGGAGTTTGCACGGGTTACGAAGTAAAAATATCATTAGACAGACAACACGAAGCATGATTTGGAGATGACTTAGTGAACCAGCAATAGAGATGAATTTGCGACAGTTCCGAGTACGAAACGACAATCGTGATTTGAAATGCCCGTCGTGCGAGGTACTACGCAACCTACCAAAAAGGGAACAAGACGCAGCTCGGCACCAGCACTCTTGACAGTGTTTGCATTTCCCGCCGTGGTATGCTGGCGAGTCCTAAGTGAGGTCAGAAAGTGTTTGCGTAAATGCTCAATTGTAGCCTCCAATTCTTGAAGACTATTTGACGTTAAGTCTTTCCATCACCAGCTTTCCCGTATCAACATTTGTCGGGACTTGTGGCGGAAACCCCGGATGAACGCCGCTCCTCACATATACAGAGCACGTGGCACCAATGACCAGCTTCCTCAGTGTCATTAGTCGAAGTCAAAAGCCGTTTATTGATGCCCGTGGCGAATGCTGTTTACAACCCATCAAATCCATGAGCGAACCTAACCCCGAGACCCTAAGAAAACAAGGACGCCGTTGTGTTTTTTGCCGGTTTAAAATCCTAGGGTAGCAGGCAAGGTTAGTCTTGATCTTGACACAGCCAGCAAAGAGGTAGTTTCGACCGAAAATCAAGGCGAGAGCTACTGGTGAGCGGGAAAACAACGTACTCAGAGGAGTGAAGAACCATCGGTTCTTTCCACTTGTGTAGCGATCCTCCAGGACCTTCTTGACTGCCTTCTTGGCATCTTCACGCTGGGAAGGCTCCTTGAAAGTGTCGTTTGACAGGGAGCCCTTGAGGCCCTCGAGCTCGAGAGTGTAGCGGGTGGGCATGAGGTGATTGTAATTGATGGCCTTGATGAAAGGCTTGATCTTGCTGCGGCGCTCCTGCCTTGCCTTGCCCATGCGGCGGGTGATCTTCGACGGGTATCGGTCAATTCCGACGACGAGGGCATGGCCGTACGGGTGCGCCTTGTTGCCGGTATCGACGGGCTGGATGATGACGACCTAAGGAGAGAGATAGAGCATCATTTTCAGCAAATATGTCCACAGAAACTTCCTCCCAAAAAGGTATTCTATCTCCTAGCCCGACGAGTCCACCTCCAGGGTTTTCCAATCCTAGTCTTCTTGGTTGGAAACTGTCATAGTGCCCCAGAAAATCTAGTTCCAACAGTTCCTCAACTGGTAGTACTTGTTGCTTTTCCTCCTCTTGGACCCACATTCAAACTATTTTGGAATGTCGCAATTCGGGGGAGGTCGGTGATGAGGGAATTGGCCCATGAGAGAGACGGGGAATCCTACCTTCTTACCGGCATACCTGCCGCGGGTGATAATGGCAACTCGGCCGACCTTGAGAAACTTCATTGTGACGGCGTTGGTGGTTGATTCGGATGCACTTGGTGTTGATGGGTGGGTAGTTGCTGTCGGAGCGGCAAGTAGTAAACTTTTTGCGTGGCAGGCCTGCAGGCAATTTTTTGGGGCTCCGTCGAAATGTGTGAGGGCTGGCGAAAATTAGAAAGGGCTACAGGTCGTTTGTAAGCGGGACCGTGGAGTCAGTCAGGTGATCAGAACTTTCGACATGCGGGTGAGGGGCGGCATAAAATCTTGGCACAGGGCAGGCGGTGAGTTCGACGGCTTCCGAACAGTCAGCTTGGTCCAAGCTCCGGGCCTCGGCACCGAAAGCATCGGCTGCAGCGGGATCGCCCGTGGTCAAGAAAGATCCGAGTCCCTCGCAAAGCCCATAGCGTCCAGTGTCAAGCTACCCATCCATGCTTCACTTTCACCCCCTGTTGCAGTAATATAGGGAAATTTGAATGAATTCTCTAAGTTCTGATTCACTTAAACCGTTATCTTCTAAATATGGCTCCTCCGACGTACATCATATCTAGGGCGGTAGATCCGATGTTTGCTATTTTCATAGGACTCTCGGCCGCGGGAACAAGAATCCGACGAGAAGAGTTCGCAAAGGGAAGAACAACATCTCAGACATATGAGGTTGCCAAGAGGTGAGATCATGCCCGGGAGTTATGTTTGGTTATAGAAGGACTAACCCCAGTCAGGCGTGTCGGCATGCTTCAAGACAAACTCATGGCAAAGAAAGAATAATCAGCCCCTGATAGCCCAAGATGGTTAGAATGAGACCACATCCAACTTGACTTATTTCTTGACAGAACGCCGCGGTGCCTCGGCTACGCAATATACATGAACTCCATCGCTCCTACATGCCATAACCTGGTCCATACTCCTTCTTCATTGCCTCCCGGACCATCTGCCCACACAACTTGGCTGTCGGGTTTGTGCTCACTGCAAGTCCTTTCGCAATGTCACAGCCGTATTTCCCACCCAGAGCAAAGTCCCGGGATGCCGCCTCCTCGAACTGCAGTCTTGACCATCCCGATTCCTTTCTCTCTAAGCCCACGCGGAGTAAACCTTCCTGGGTCGCCTTGGAGGTCTCGTGGTAGACGGCCGCTCTCTGGGTATGAAGCTTCGACAGAGTCTTTGCCTGCTGGGGCGAGATTCCCGCAAATGGGGTGGTGGGGGAGAGCAACCTTATGGCTTCATCGAGGTCCCCCAGGATTTTCGTTACAGCTTGAGTACATTCCACGTCATCGATATTTTGGAGCAACGCATTCCTGGGCGATTCTTTCCCGGGTACGAGTATTTTGTCGCCGTATAGTCGTCTCATAGCCTGGACTCGGTTGTTCCTAGCACTAGCATATTGGGGGAACTCCTCGATCATATTGTCCAAGCTTTCGACGCATGCCCTGTATTCCATCTCGGGCGCCTTGTCAGATTTCGGTCGTAGCTCGGCAATCTCCATCTCGACTTGTTGAGCTGACAGCAAGATATCCCGTTCCATTTGGACTAGCCTCTCATACAGGCCTTGGTCTATTATATGGGGGTCCCTAGCCAGCTCTGGGTCGATGAATGCCGCACAAGAAGGATTTGACTCTGGATCTTTAATCTTTTCGAGGACGTTGACGTCGTTTTTGCTCAATGCAATCGACGTCATGATGGAGGCAATAGGGACAAATGGTTTGAAAGACAGGATACGGCAATGTTATGGTTTATCTAGGATGGGATAGGGGTTTGGAATTGTCTGGGTGGATGCACCACACAACAACCTAGCACGAGATGGAGCGAAGTTGTTATTATAGGGATCAGTTAACTCCGAGCTATGTACGCCGCCCGCATAACCCCCAACAGCACAATTAACCAGAACAATTCAACCAACCCCCGTAATTCTTCCACAGGCAGCTGTCAGATGGAAGCATGAGTTTCCCCTTCATTCAAGTCGAGGACAAGACGTCTCTAGTCGACGTCATGGCAAAGGGCCGCGGCTTAGTGTCAGTCTCGGCAACTCACGGTTTACTTCGGAAAGACCTGGAAGCCGAGATCTCGGCACCTTTCCGCCTCTCCAAGAGAAGTCACCTCCGATTTACTCGGCCAAAGATGGCCCAACGGCGCCTAGACAAAGTGCCACCCAGGAAGGAACGGCGCGGCGGAACGGGGGGTATCTCGCAGAATAGGATTGCGTTGACCAATACGCAGCAAGCCTAGAGATGGTACCCCTCACGACGATGACGAGAAATGCTGCTGACTTGTGCTGCTCTTGCTGCTGCTCCTCCTTGATCTGGAATCTACATGCCAGCGGCAGCTATCGTCGGAACGAAAAACAGACTCGGCTATTGTCAAAACGTCACAATAGAGGAAAAGGGAGTGTGATATGGTGCCCAAACTGTTGTTTCCTCTTTGACGGCTGGACGAACATGAAGACGCCACCCACAGCCTATTCAGTTCCTTGTTGTCTATTTATATAGAGATGGCCTAATGTCTTTTGTTTCTGAGAAATTGCTGGAAGCGTGGCTAGCAAGCCTGACACCCATAAAACCTAGCTGCTAAATCACTTCAACAACTCTTGTGGCAATGCCCCCTTCAGCAATCACCGACTCACCCCCCAACCGACCCTACCCAGTCAGTTCAACTGTCCCAGCAGATCACGTCCTCTCCGTTCAGTCCCCTTCACCCACCTTCCAAGGCTACGACCACGTAACCTGGTGGGTGGGCAACGCGAAACAAGCAGCATCCTACTACACCACTCTCTTTGGCTTCAAACCAGTTGCCTTTAGCGGTCTCGAGACAGGATCGAGATATGTAGCTTCCTACGTCGTCTTGAACGGCGATGTCCGTTTTGTCTTCTCTTCTCCCTTGAGATCTCTCAAGCAACTCCCCGATGACGAGCCCATTACCAGCAAGGAGCGAGAGCTCCTAGGCGACATGCACGCACACCTAGAGCGCCACGGTGACGCCGTCAAGGACGTTGCCTTCGCGGTTGACAACGTCGAAGGCGTCTACCACGCCGCGGTCTCCGGCGGCGCTGATGCCGTCGCGAAGCCCCGTATCTCCTCCGACGAGAACGGCGAGGTCATGTCGGCCGTCATAAGGACGTACGGAGACACTACGCACACCCTCGTCAACCGGAACTCGTACTCGGGCGTCTTCCTCCCCGGCTTCCGCAGCCTACCCGCTTCGCAGCTCTCCAACAACGCAGCGGCCGGATCTCTCCTCCCAACCACGTCCCTCCCGGACGTCAAGCTCAACTGCATCGACCACTGCGTGGGCAACCAGTCCTGGGATGCTATGCAGGCAGCCTGCGAGTTCTACGAACGCTGCCTCTTCTTCACCCGCTTCTGGTCCGTCGACGACAGCGTGATATGCACCGAGTTCTCGGCCCTGCGCTCCGTCGTAATGGCTTCCCCGGGCGACAGCAAGGTCAAGATGCCCATCAACGAGCCCGCCGAGGGCCGCAGGCGCTCCCAGATCGAGGAGTTCGTGCTCTTCAACTCGGGCGCGGGCGTCCAGCACATTGCCCTCCTGACCGGCGACATCATCACCACCGTCGCCGCCATGAGGGCGAGAGGCGTCGACTTCATCTCCGTACCCGGCACTTACTATGCAAACATGCGCGAGAGGCTGGGAACAGAGAAGAGAAACTGGAAGCTCAAGGAGGAGTTCGAGACACTAGAGAGGCTGAATATTCTCATTGACTACGACGAGCAAGGGTACTTGCTGCAGCTGTTCACCAAACCCCTAGTTGATAGGCCTACCGTCTTCATCGAGATCATCCAGAGGAATAACTTTGATGGTTTCGGGGCTGGTAACTTCAAGAGCCTGTTTGAGGCTATTGAGAGGGAACAGGCTGAGAGGGGAAATCTATGAATGATGATTTCAATGTTTAGATATGCTACAAAATGCATCCGCCGATGTCTGTAGTTCTAGTTTACTCGCGGTGGAGCTTAGAAATTCAGACCTTCTTGAATGATTGATGTCAATTTGTGGCGCATTATCTCCATCATGTATGGTGACTCAAATGTGATGATCGTCACACAAAATCTAATGCTTAGGTATGTAGAGGTCGTATGTACAGTTAACGATGTTCTCCCTGTCAACTTTAGTCTAAAATCATCGCACCAGTTGCGCCAGCATTACCGTTAGCTGCCGCGACATTGGTTAACTTCTCCTTGGACTTTGCCGGTAATGAGGGCGGCAGACTCTGGCAGCCGGGGCAGTTGTGAATAACCTCATGAGCATAGACATCGCAGTCAATGCAAAAATGCTGCCCGCAGTCGCGGCAAGCATATCTCCCGCTCTCGCTCACACCCTCTCTCCTCGGGCGGTCCTTCTCCTTGTGCCCGTCACCACCTCCTCTTCCATGATTCCTGGCCCTGTTTAGCGGGCCCTTCTGCTTGTCTACGAGGACATGCGGAAACGTATGATGGCACGAAAAACACGCCGTCGACTTCGCGGCCTCAGTCCAGGAGACCTCCCTCCATGTCTTGAGGGGGAAAAGATGGTGATACGACCTCGCGAGATGCGTCGACAGGATGAGCGTGAGCGAACACGAAGGGCACTCGACCGGCAATCTGCATACCTTCGCCCCGCACCGGGTGCACCTGTACCCTTCCCTGAGGGGCTGGTTGTGGCAAACACACAATATAACGGCCGAGTCGGGCTTGTCGACCGTTCGCGAGGGGAACCCCATCTGCAAGAGACTCGGCTTGGCGTGTTCTCTCGTCCTCGCCACGGGAGGCGTTGTTGCCGACAACAGTAGGGACTCAAAGTGTTCCTTGCTTGTCGCCACGCTGTACTGGCTGTCGTCGCCGGCATTCGTCTTGCGGCAGAGTTCCTGGCAGAGCGCCACCTGCGCCGCGAGCCCCACGATGGACACGCGAATGCCGTCTTTTATGAGGTTTCCTATCGTGTCGTGGATGTCGCCGGGGTCGATCGACATGAGGGCACCGTAGACGACGAGGACTTCGCGGGTTCCGTGGGAGGGCGCATGACTGTTTTGAAAGAATACGGTGGAATAGGTTAGCTATTTGGCCGGGGTGGAAAATTAAAGGTACAATGTGAAAAAGAAAGAAAAAATCACATACTATAGCACCCCTCGACACATCTCGAACGCATTCTGCAAACTCGGGTTTCCCAACGGCTCATCATCTCTCCACTGGAGCAACTCCTCCACATGCTGCTCGACGCTCCCACTAACATCGCTGATCCTAATGGCCCTGCCGTCGCGCATGCCGACAATACCAAGCTGGCTGATGGGATTCTGCTCAAAGAACTCCCTCACGAACTTGAGCGCATAGTTCATCATGAGCCTGTAACGGTTGGGGAGCATATCCTTCTCGAGCATGGCGAAACTCATGTCCAAGACTAGCACGAGATGCCGTATTATTCCCCTCTGCAGCGGCGTCGTGTCTCGAAGCAGGCGCATCCGCTTCTCGTGCTCCCTCACCTCAGTTATGGTCGCCTTCATCGCCCCCTCAGCCTCCACGTCCAGGTCCTCCCATGACCGGGTCACTTCTTCCCATTTTGCTTTGCTCTGCTTGTCCTTTTTTCGCGTCCTCCGTCCGCCGCCGCCGCCGCCGCCGCCGCCTCCTACTCCTCCTTGTCGGCTGCGAGATGCTGTCGTGCTGTTATTGTGGTGATTATTGCCACGGCGGCCGCCGCCTCGGTTGCTTGTCACTTGGTGGTCGAGGAAGTCGTCGTCCGACATGTTGTTGACGTACTCCCCGTCCGAGTCCGCCATCTTTGTGGCTCAAGTGCGGCGTGGCTGCTTGGTGTGTGCGAAGGGGAAATAACGAACTTGTTGTGAGCAAAATATTGTGGGCCCCGAGGAAGCTCTCTTCCTAGATAATTTGCGATCGAAACCGAGGTTTTCTAGCTCGAGAGAGTTGGCTGCAAATGTTGGAAGGTGGGATAAATATGATGGGACGAGGCTGACTGAAGAATCTCAGGTCCCAGGAATGTCCTGCATATGACAGTTCCACTGGCGGTAGCCTTGCACAAAGTCTGCCCAATCACATCAAGAGTTAACAAGTACAGTGCGAACCTAGAATTCACAACCATGTTCCCCCTTGAGCCCCGTCGCGCCAAACCGATCATATTATTTATAGGGCACAATAGAATGTTCAATGTTGCTATGTTGATAGAGAGACTTCCATAAATATATAAGTAGGCCAGATGAACTGAGCATATTCTTCTATCTATATACCATCATTCCACCAAAATGTGTTCATTTATGCATTAAAAGCGCATCAGGGTATACGTGCTGGGTGTGCGACAGTCGTAGTCTTCGGGAATCTAATAAACCAACCAACTGGCCTACGGGCTCTTTGAGCCTTTCGCAAACCAAGCCGAAAAATACACACACATCTCCACCTCTTCCTTGTCCTCATCGTCCCCGCCCGCCTCTTCCTAACCGCACCGACATGCCTTCGATATCCGATGGTTCGGCCAGGCCTATTCTTTCTTTCCATGGCCGCCTTTCCCGTCCGTTCTTTTCCGCCCAGTGGTATCGAAGGGTATCGAATTAGAAAATAAGATGCTTTCTCGTAGCCTTTGGGGTGTTTTGAGCCCATCAGATACAGCAAGTAGCTGCTGAGAAGAAATGATTCAAATGTATACCGCCTGTCCATAAACTCCGATGAAAAATGATGAATGTTGCCCTGAAACCCTACCTGACTTGCTTCGGGTGCTGCAGGCTGATGCTCGAGACAATCTGGATTAGTGCCTATCAACCCTGCCTATGGATAGGTGTTATTGGGGTTCATGGGCCAGTCATCCTCAGTGATGCTCGACCAAAAGATCCAGATCATGACAACGGAGAGGAGGGTGAAGAGTGTCTCGAACAGAGCTCCATCAATCTTGCCGTCGGTGCCCTTGCAGATGTAAGGGCTGACAACATAGTTGAAGACCTGGCCGGTGGCAAACAGCAAAGCAGCTCCCGTGAGGTACAGCATAGGACGAGTCTCCCCTAGAACCTTGAGGACGAGGACCGTCTCGAGAATGTAAAATGCGACGAGGAATATGAGCGGTACGAGCTGGTACAGCACGTAAAGAGCGATATGTCGGTTCGGAGTCTCGTAGCTCTCCTGGAACTCGCCTGTCCAGTTGAAGCCAGTGTCGAGGGCGATATAGCCAGTGCCGATAAAGAAGACGAGGGCAGAGCCAGCAAGCATAGCCAAAGAGAGGGGTGTGCCATCATCTAGCAGCTGGTATCCGACAATCGCGTTGAGCATGAGCATCCATGTGGTTGCTATGACCATACCAATGTGGATACCGGTGAATGCGATGCGCACGTCGTCCTTGAGGGGGAATTCACCGACCGTGAAGATCTCGCATATCGAAAGAATGATGTACCCGACAAGAAATAGTTGCATCTCCCTAAACGCAGAAGACGGGTTAGTGGACCTGCCTGCCATGCCAACGGTGGACGCCATGGAGCCCGCCACAAACCAACCTTCGACCGACAGCTGCCTTCTTAGCCTCTGAGCGCAATAATAGGTATGCTGATACAGCAATAGCAATACCACATAGTAATATAGAGCCCAAGTTTCCGAGATGACGGCCATTGCTGAGAGAGATCCCTGTCAACTCGCAGCCCTCCCAAGGCCCGGTTTGGTTGTGGTTTTCTGAGAGAATCTGGTAAAAAGTTAGCAGTCATGAACAGATGACAGTAGCCGTCACGTTAATGAGAGCCAGGTCGTAGGCATGACTTAAACAGGGTTAGCGTACATTACATATTGGGAGAGTTGAGTCGCGGCAGAAATCCTATGTTTGAACGATGCAATGTCAGTGAAACTCCCATCAACACCCTTCTCCGCAAGCCAGAACGCACTTCGAATTTTCCAAAGTCTGTTGAGCCCATCTTGGCCTATAGCGCGATGCGCGGTCCTGTAATAATTGCCTGCTCGTTGTTGGTGGTGAAGGGGTATGGAATTGAGCAGCCAGTCGTTTGACGGCCCTAGTTTACGGGTACGCGCGGACAATGATGAAGTCGGGAGAAGCGGGTCAAACAAAATCTCCGTGGACGCTCGAAAAGGACGGTGGAGACGGGGTAAAATAGGCTTCGCGATGACTTCCAGCGGCTGTTGTAGTTGGATCGGCGCACGGGTGGCTGAGAAAGTGGGAAGCAATGGGTATTCGGTTGGTTCTCGACCAGTTGGAATTGATCTCGTTTTTTTTTCTTTCAAATCCACCCTTTCGAATTGACGTCTAGCGCTGGCTCTTTCGGTATTAGTAGGCACAAAAGAAAAGAAGAATATAATGATAACACTATTCGCTTGTTGTACTTCAGGATGTGAAGAAATTGTGTGTTGTGTGTGTGTAGGTATGTTGGTGCGTTGATAGTTTGGTTTGTTTGTTTGAATGGAGAAGTCGGGCGAGATGAAGCGTTGGCAGTGCAGAGGACGGGTTTGCGAGAGAGAAAGCCTCGTTCTCTTCGGTACCGAAATTGGTGTGGCGGTGGTAGAATAACCAAATTTAAAAAGGGAACTTGAACTTGAAGAGTAGAAAGAGGGAAGATAATGTGGCCGAGGGGTGCGGGAAGTGGCCCACTATTATTATTACCTAGGTGATGCAGCAGCAGGCAAGGGCACCGGAGCATTGAACCTGCACCTGCGAGAGCTGCAAGGGAAACGCAGAGAGAGCCGTCCGGCGTCAAGGGTTTTTCTTGGTGCTGTGGTCTAGTCCCGTAATCTAACTTTTAATGCCTGCCACCTTCCATGTAACGGACACACCACTGTAATGGTTTGGGATCGACTTGCGGAGTTCCTGCCCGTCCTCGCTCCTGATTGGCCATGGCCGGTTTGTTCGTTTTGGGCTGTGACAGGGCCCCTTAAGATGAGCTTGGCCTGAGGTTGCAACCATCAAATCTACCAAGGCATGCCTGCGTTCTCACCAGAATAGCTGACCCTCTTTGCGACAACAGCTCCGTGGGCCTTTCTACATGGCCGTGTCTGTGAACTCGTCATTTACACTATCTGTCAGGTTGACGAGGACGGATGTCGCAGGGAGGCTTCAATGACGGAAGTTTTCTTTTTCTTTTCATGAGCATATACATTAGATAGTATTCTTAATAAATTGCGTGCAATGCGTCCGGGAACCATGGTCCATTTTACCGTGTGCAGTGCCGAAATCAATGGTATGCAATTTACCTCAGGGTTTCGCATTACCACGTTCAAAAGCAATGACCATGGAGGGATTTGGAGGGCCGATAACACCACCAAGGGAAGTCGGGAAATTGCGCGTTTCTCGGTTCCGTGTGCCAGAATAATTCAGTGGTTGATTACACAGTATATACATACGTGTGACAAAACTACTCTACATAACAGCAAGACCTCATCCATTGTCGCCGCAGTCGGTTCTTCTCATCTATCGCTAGTTGGAGGCAGAAACTTGTTCTCAACGATTTCAATTGGAGCAGAAATGACGACGGGACGGGGACAAGGAGGAAGCCACTTCAGCCAGCGAATGGCGTATGGTGGCCCGTATGGGGCGGTCTAAATATGCAAATGTAGGCAATTCCGCTACTCTTTGCTGCGATCTTAATGCATGATGAGCTGGATGCAAGCTATGCCAAGCGCAGGGATATGAGCCAACCACTCCTGCTTCTCCAAGAAACCTGAAGCAGCCACTTCTTTTTCTTTCCCTGCTTAGACCCCTGGTTCCGTGGGCCACCTGGTAAGCGATCATGTAGGTGTGCATCCTAATGCGTGTGTCACTGTCGGTATCTGCAGCGCCCGACTCCGGACACCGATAGAGCCTGAGGATCAACATGATGTAGCTGGTGGTATTGCCATGGCATATATCAGTCAGCTTCGCTACCACTGGTAGCCCTCACATTCAATCCCTTTGTTCCACGTGATACCACCATACGCCATCTCCGACTATTACCACTACTAGTAAGACCCGGCACGGGCAGCATAAAGTGAAGTGTTCGTTCACACTTCTTCTTAGGGGTGCTGCTGCTGCTTACCTATTATTTTAAGGGTTTGGAAACAAATGAGAAGTGTCTGGCCGTGGACACCGCCGAACAAATCTTTACACTTAAGCCAAAAAGAGATAAAACTAATACCTATTAGTATTATCAAAATAATGGTAACAGATTCTAGCATACGAGACATGTCTCGTGACTCTGTTTTCTTCCACCTTCCTGGACGCTGCTCAGGAGGGGGCTGGTAAAGGGGATCGGATCTAGATTCCCCTAGGAAACCAAGAACCACTTCTTGCTTCACAGTATGTAGCAGTTGTGTGGGTATTTCAAACTTTGAGCACTGCCTCCTGAGAGGAGACGAATAGTGGCCTGCGGAAAAGATACTTCCCGATGATGTAGTTGTTGTTTCTTCATGTATTGATGCTCGAGGTGGCAGAAATGATGGTTTTTATAGGGCTGTTGTCTCATGTACTATTGCGGGCACTACACCACTCCTGGACGAGAACAAATGGGACTTACGCCGTCACTTGAAAACTGCCTGCACACCTTAGGGGGGACGGGACTCTGACGCACGTTCCTAGATCGTATTCACCAGACTTATCAGGGCTCTAGGCGATGAACAACGGCCCGCCCCCGATGTCCCTATGTGCCCTAGGTGGCATCTTCCGCCGGACCTCAAGCCTAGGGAAACTCTAACTAAAAATATATAGAGCTGTTGAAGAGCATATCTCGGACCGCTATTTGCCCACGGGCCCGGTTATCAAGGCAGATGAGTCTTGCGGCCCTCTATACCGGTGCTGAGAAGATGGAGTTAATAGAGTTTGACCACCTTGTTTCGATCTAAAGTTGCCAGCCCAATGAGAAGAACAGTATGGGGTCAGAACGGCGAGAGGCTAAAAAGGGCTTTTGGCCCCCACTTGGTATGCTTCTGACTGGCGCGGATAAAAGAGTGTCTCTTGGCTCTTTGCCAGCGTGGAGCATCCCGTGGAAATGAGGGTGGGGGACAGGGTGAATCGGGCAACAGAATATGACAATACGAGAAGCACGCATAATTGCATCAATTCATGACGTCATTTTCTCTGAGACCCCGTGCCTAGCACAATGTGCGTTCGTCAAGCGGTCTCATGTGTGACCACCGACCACATACTACCAGAATGCATCAGTTCACATGCCTCGCGCATAGTCATCATCAGACTCTGTTTCGCGAACAGCTGATGGCTCAGGTAAGACAGCTGGCATCTGACCTCGTCTTGCTCGACCACCACTTTGCTAGCCGGGTCATGGTAATAAACAACATTACTTACTGCTGCTGCTAGGATAGATAGATACATACTACTACAGTACATATGTATGATCACAACTCTATGCGGCATCAGACGGGAAGACGAAAAAAGGCTGAAAACTCCAGGGGATATCCATGGGTTTATGGCGTCTAGCTAGCAGCCTGTGGGCTGTCTCCTTTTCCGGGACAGGCGCCAGAGCAGCTTCCACAGCCACCTCTTTACATGCATCTACGTGTAAGAGATTGAATTTGAGAGAATAAATCGCTTGAATGGAAAAATTGGTGCTGGCTGCAGCGGTGCCTTGATTGGGGAGCGTCAAGCCATCCAATAGTTTCCCATATCCGAGTCTTTCGGGAAGTCTGGCAAGCTGGCAGAGTGCAGCAAGTGTAGGCACTGGCTGCCCCACGCCCTAGTAGCGGTCTAGCAGCCGTGCGAACATGATCTGGCGTCGACTGTATAATTACATACACAGCACGGCACTAGTGCGGCCTGGCGATCAGAGTGAAGAAGCGGGAAAGGCTGTGTCAGCGGGAGTCCGGCCCCCCAATCAAGACCTCGACTCTTTCTCAACTCGGGAACCTAGGAAAACAGACCAGACAAGACCCCATCGCGAGACCCCCATAGTCATATAGTACTAGCAGACTATAGTATTCCATAGTAGTTGAGGTACTTTTTCAAGTAGCCCTCAACCCGAGAAAAAAAAAAAAGAACACCCCCCCGTCCCCCCAAGTTGACGCTTCGCTACCCGACTTCAGGAGGGTCTTGTCTTGTATCACACACTCTCTTTCTTTCTTTCTTTCTTCCCTCTCTTCTTTTCTCTTTTAAATCACCCTCCTCCCTCCCTTCTCCCTCCCTTCTCCCTCCCTTCTCCCTCCCTTTCCCTACTCTACTGCTGCGCGGAAGGGGCTGCTGCACAAACAGCCCCAATACGATCCAAGATTCCTTCCACAACGCCCCCGAACCGTCTACCTTCAAACATTCCCTTGAGAACGCTGAGCAGCCGCCCCGGCCAAGGGTCACAATCTACGTCATTGCTCACGACCAACAATCGTCCCACCGCCGGCCCCGACTCGGATTCCGACCGCGACGACGAGGAAGACTACGACTACGACGACTCCAAGGACGACTCGAGCTGGACCGATACGGGCGACATTGCCCTCCAGCTCGACGAAGAAGACCCCCTCCGAGACAGGGTCGCCAAGGACGAGTCCCTCGCCAGCGTTCTCAAACAGTCCCGGAATCCCAGGCACTCGGGAGCCGCAGGTGGTTCCTCCACTCACCACCACTCGGGCAAGAAGAGAGTCCGCTACCAGGAACCCCCATCCAACCTCTCGTCCCCTCGCGCCCGAGAATTCGAGGTCGACAAGGAAGCAATCGAAGTCCCCGATTCCGTCTCGCGTCGTACCATCACCAGGGCCGAGCGCCTCATCGCCCAAGTCATGGGGTCTAATCCGATACACGGGCTTACCGGGAAGCCCTTAATCTACTTCACCAGTATATTCGTGTCTCTAGGCGTCTTCCTGTTTGGCTACGATCAAGGCGTCATGTCGGGAATCATCACGTACGCTCGTCCCCCTCCCCCAGCCTCTCTATCCACTTAACGCCCTATTAACCGGCTGGCACATCAATGCAGCGGCGAGTTTTTCATAGACTACTTCGACTATCCTTCCAAGGCCAAGGTTGGGACCATGGTCGCAATTCTTGAGATTGGCGCCTTCATCTCCTCGTTAGTGGTTGGCCGACTGGGCGACATCATCGGCCGTCGGAGGACAATCTTCTACGGGTCCTGTATCTTCTTCGTTGGAGGAGCCCTTCAGACGTTTTCTACGTCCATGACCGTGATGATGCTGGGGAGAATTATTGCTGGTCTGGGTGTCGGTATGCTTTCCACCATCGTCCCCGTCTACCAGTCGGAAATCTCTCCTCCCCATAGCCGTGGCAAGCTTGCCTGCATAGAGTTCTCGGGCAACATCATCGGCTATGCCAGCTCGGTATGGGTCGACTACTTTTGTGGCTTCATCAAGAGTGATCTGTCGTGGCGCGTGCCTCTGCTCATGCAATGCGTCATTGGGGCCCTGCTCGGCCTGGGCAGTTTCCTCATTGTCGAGTCGCCGCGATGGCTCCTCGACAACGACCACGACGAAGAGGGCATGGTTGTCATTGCCAATCTCTACGGCGGCGGTGACATTCACAATCCAAAAGCGCGCGAAGAGTACCGTGACATCAAAATGGGTGTTCTCATCCACCGCCAGGAGGGTGAGAGGTCGTATCGTGAGATGTTCAAGCGGTACAAGTTCCGTGTCTTGATTGCCATGTCGGCCCAGATGCTGGCGCAGCTCAACGGCATCAACGTTATCTCGTACTATGCTCCCTATGTCTTCGAGGCCGCCGGATGGTCTGGCCATTCTGCCGTGCTCATGACTGGCTTCAACGCGCTCACGTACTTGGCGTCAACCATACCCCCTTGGTATATCGTCGACAAGTGGGGAAGACGCCCGATCCTGCTTAGTGGTGCTGTCATGATGGCTATATCCCTTTCGCTCATATCCTACTTCATCTTTCTCAACGTCGAAGCCACGCCAACTATGGTGGTCTTGTTTGTCATGATCTACAATGCCGCCTTTGGTTATTCCTGGGGTCCCATTCCCTGGTTGTACCCTCCCGAGATTCTCCCCCTTAGCATTCGTTCCAAGGGTGCTAGCTTGTCGACCGCCACCAATTGGGCCTTCAACTGGCTCGTTGGAGAAATGACGCCCATTCTTCAGGAGTGGATCAAGTGGAGACTTTATCTGGTTCATGCATTCTTTTGCGCAACTAGTTTTATTGTTGGTATGTGGTTTAGGCAGATGCAAAAACTCTCCCTTCTTTCACTTGTCCGCGTACTAACCTATTGACCTTACAGTTTACTTCCTCTACCCGGAGACTTGCGGTGTTAGACTAGAAGACATGAACTCAATTTTCGGAGATGCCAGCACGACGGTTGGAACCCCTTCGCTAAGAGGGGAGGAGACGGGGTCGCTCATGAGACCTGGATCGCCTGTCGGGTCGGTCGATTACCGGGGCCGCCCCGTTGCCAACATTCCCGGCCTGAGTCTAGACGGACCGGACGGTGCGGATGGCCTCGACGGAGAAGACAACGACGCTAAGCAAACGGTCGAGTCTGGAACACCCAACCGGGGAGTTGGTGGGTGGATCTCAAGGGTCGTCGGGCGCGAACGTGCGGGAAGCGGATCCAGCTCCCAAGCACGATACGCGCCTCTTGGACAGCGGGAAGAATAGGAGTGAGAAGACGTTCATGACCGCATAGAAGAAGACTGTTTCTCATAGAACTCGGGAGTTTGTTATTTGGGCAGCCGGGTTTCGTTGCTACGCGCGGGTGCTTTGGTGCCTGGTGAGCAGCCTGGGCCTCGTTTTGTTTGGCTAGCATCTCGTAGGGAGCAAAGGTTGGGATTTCGGTGGTAGGTGCAGGTGGGCGCAACGGCTTACATGTCGTTGTCGTTGCTCATTTAATTGCATGTATACATCCTGGGACTTCACCCCCGTCCCCTTATCATGTAACATCTGCAAACATGTTCCATGGACGCATCACCGGGCCTCGTTGAAGCTACTCGTGGACCTAGTACATTTCTTATATCTTGCTAGACTATACGGATGCATCTAGGCGGGCAAAGTCGCTTGCTTCTTATTTACTCCATGTATGTATTCATGGCCAAAACTTCCTTGTTTCATCCAACCAATCGGTGTCCCATTCACAGTAGTGGTGGGCACGACAGTTGATTTCGTGTATACAGATGCTTTTCTAAAGGTATAAATCTCCTATCCGATCCAACGTTATAAAAAGACTAAAACTTTTTGATCATTTTAATTGGGCCTGCTGTTGTGTGGTATTGGTCAATATGCCAGGACTCGTCTCAATACATACCTAAAATTGAAGCTAGAATGTAGTGCTTCCGGAGAATCACTTCAGTGTCGACAAACATCTCTCTCTAACTACCTATGCACAGATCCATATCTGTGCTCCTTGAGGATACACACTGTGTAATTGCATGCACTGCAAGTGCTAATCAAATGCAGTTGGCACATACTCTGCCAGAAATATCCGCAAGTGCCACGGCACCGGCAGCCTAGCACGTGAAATTGTGTGTGCATTCCGCGCCGCCCATCATCACAATGCTCAAGGCTGCACATCCTACTACTTAAGTACCTACTGTACCTCCCTACCTACCTACTTGCCTAACTTATTCAACCCTGCGTTGGTAGAGTATCTATATAGCCCCGTCCTCCTCCAAAATAAATTGGTCCTTCTTTGTATTTATTTCCTAGTATGGCGGGGCCGGAAGTCATCCATGCGTACCGCAACTTATTACGTTCATTCTTGCGGGCAGTTCGATTTTCCAAGCCGGCAAGATATATTGGGCTGGAACAGCTCCGAACAGCCTTCCGGGAAAAGAATGCACAATACAACGCGGACGGAATTAGGCGGACACGGTGGTTCTTGGAGGCCGCGGCGAGGGAGAGGGGCCTCGAGCACCGGATTGTCAGAAATCTCATCAGGGTCCACTATGAGAGGAAGCGCGAAGGCACCATCAGGTGGAAGCCCAAGGATGTGTGAGTATGCCCAACCCGGTTGCCCGTCTCCGACAAGCAACACACATTAAGGACCGGCCTGGGCTGACCAGAAATGCACGGAAAGAAATGCGGCAAGGAAGATGTATGAAAACTTGCCGCCGCGTGACGCCTACTACCACTACGAGAAGACTATACATATGCTCAACGAGTCCATGGGAACGCTTCTTCGATAACAATGCAGCAAGAAGGGCCTTCATCAGAAGCCGCATGTCTTGCCTTGATTCAACCTCCATCAGGAATGCTCAGCCTGCGCCCATCTGAGCCTGCGCCCATCTGGGCCGACGCCCATTCTGCTGCCCACCCCAACCAAGGTACGGACTTTGCAGCTAGATAGAACCATTATAGATAGGATCTGCAAGCTGCAGCGTCGATTCGCGGCGGGGGGCATGCCTTGCATTTGGAGGGACAAGGAGGGTACAAACGATTCCCCACCTTCCTGGGCGTCCAGTCGGCCTCTATCCTATGTGCAACCATTAATGTATGTACAGACTGCACATCACACATCCGTTCCATGAAGCAACAATAGGTGCTGTAGGCTAAAAGATATATATCTACATAGGTCGGTAGCTTATGTAGGTTGTATCCGTGCTAATAGTTATAGGCCTCGGCTTACTTACCCGGTGGGGCCAACATATGTATATACGTGTCCGATACCGGTTGGATCTATATCTTTGGTACATCACATACTGCCCAATGTTGTAATGTTGCCAGTGCCTGTGCCAGCTGATGAACAAGTGGTGGATCAATTCAGTACGATGGAAGGAGCAACTCGAACTAGCCTATGACGTCTGTTCGGCAAGTCTCACATATTGCTTGAGTCGCAGCGGCGCTTGCCACTGGACGGAAGGGATATCAGAAGAAAGCTTGTGACAATGAGGGGTACAGCCACGCCTCTCTCTATTTTACCTCTCAGGGCTTGGTGCACCAACCACGAACAACCATCTTCAACCTTCTTTCTTCCCAATTGCGCTGGGCCAAGCTCTTGATGGCTATCGATGTGTGCACATCTCAGCAGTACCAGTATCTAACCCCGCAATCTACGGGTAGTATACCTAGCCCATCTATCTCTTGGAGGTCCGATTGTGCTCTCATATGATGATAAAAGAGATTCGTCTAGGTTGAGCATCCAGACATTGTTTTTTCTCCCTTATTCACATCGTCCACCGTCTAGTGCACTTTCCCGGCTCGTAGAAGACAGAGGCTACCGCCGTGATCCGCACCAAACCACCGCTTTTATATCCCTTGAGCCGCAACCGAGCGGCTGTGAGCGATCCACGGTATTCAACTTACACTGTGCCGACCAGCAGCAGCGAGAATCAGATACCAGTATCCCTTCTTCAACGCGCGCATCATCATCATCACCACCACCATCATCATCATCATCACCATCATCATCACTGCACACGGTCCTGCCTTGCCGTCCATCATCTTCTAGAGCTGAATACGTCCGCATAGGCAAACCGCTCTTCTTTCACCCACCAACTTCGACGTTGGGCCCAATGTAGTTCGGATAGAGTCAGCTTCCCATCTAGTGCACATATTTTGTCTTTATAGCCTGGCTTATGAGCTCCTTGCTAACTTGAGAGGCAGGCACAGTTGGGCACTACACTCGAATTAGAAATACTCCCCTATCTGTGTGCCTAGTGAGTTTCGATTGCTCCCTCCCCTTATCACAGGCCCTCGAGCTTGTGCTTTATGTTGTCATCACAGTATATGTGGGAGTGCTGCGCTAGTCATGTCAAGGACCACCACCCACCCCTACCTGGTCTATACAACAGGCAAAGTTGTCAGCCAGTATCAAACAGGATTATATTCACGCCAAATAACATATTAGACCTTTTGCTTTGTATTCCAGCCATGCACCAAGACCCTGCTTGCTTCCTACGTATCAAAGGAATACCCATGTCAATTCTTCCATAGGCTCGTTATTACGCCCAAGCCAGTTTAGTCATCCGTGCCATTTCTTTACACCGTCACTGTTTCCAGGTGCACTTGGGGGGATATAGTCCCCAACGATAGTACACTCTTTATCTGATGTTCGGATGCCATCTCGACAAAGATATTGGTTTTGCTAATTATAAGGCGAACTCAGTATTATTGGGAGTCCGTTCCCTGGTTAGATTTTGAGCTTAGGCTGAGACTGGGGCCATTTGAATTGAGGTTCAGGACGAACGAAACCCGTTATCGAAGCCAGGCCACCGACCACTTGTGCCGAAAGGGGCTTGCTATTACCTGCGAGAACGACTCAACTTGACTTTTTTGGGGTTCTGGAAGGAACCGCTTGGCCCCTTGCACCCGGCCTTGATATTGGAAAGCTAGGGTTCTGTTCCTTCCCGTCCTGTTGTCTCGGCGCGGCAGTTGCCAGGTTATTGCCTCGACGATCGCGGCCTTGAGGCCCCGCAACCCCATGGAACTCCTTCCGCTCCTTCCCCGTCAAAACGAGAAGGCGCCGAGGACGCGGGTCTTTCCGAGGATCCGGGCCTAAAGCGTTGACCGGCCCGCACCCGTAGCATCAGGCCGCCAGGTAATACCCTCTTTGTTAGCCTCTAGGACTCGAAATGTCGAGTCACCTCCACACAACGCAACCATCACCATGATTCCAAATCTGTACCCCGACAAGCCTTATGGCTTCCTCAAGGGCAAGAGGACGGAAATCTCCGCCAGCACCGCTACCGTCTGTTCGACCGTTATTACCTTTCCGATGGACAGCATCAAGAGCCGTCTCCAGGCATACCCCGCCAGTTACAAGGGTGCCGTGGACTGCGCGCTCGACACGCACAAGAAAGAAGGATTCCCTGGCTTCTTCAGAGGTTAGTGATGTCCTCGCTTTGGCTGTTGGGCGAACCGCTGATATGAATATGAACCGATAGGCCTTCTCGTGCCGCTGGCAAGCATCACATTCGTCAGGACGCTCTCGTTCAGTGTCTACAGCAAGACCAAGCACTCGCTGAACAACGTGATGACCGAGACGCTTGGAGTGAACCCAACACGCCATGTTGCAACCAAGGGCACCCTGCCGACCTGGTACACTGTCACCTGCTTTGGAATCGCAGGAGGCGTAGCCGGAGCCGCGGCCACGTTCGTTGCATGTAAGTTCTGCTCGACCCGTGTGTGACCAAAGAAAGAGCGCTGACGAGCAAACTCACTAGGCCCGATGGAGCTTACGAAGCTAACGGAGCAGCTGTCAGCCAAGATGAGCGCAGACTCGAAGGGCTACAAGTGTCCGGAGAGAAAGGCCATCGCAGCCAGCTACCTTGGAAAGGGACCTGTCGGGACATTGGTTACCATTGCACAGCAGCGAGGTTTCGCCGGGCTGTACACAGGCTTCCCACTCCATATGAGTAAGTGAAAAGTCTGCAATTGTCTCGAGTCCAGACGCGCATTTACTAATTGATAGTTAATTACAGTTCGTGATACTATCGGTACCGGCATCTACTTTGCCGCCTACGAAAGTTCCAAGCACGTTTTCAGCACGGCCTTCAACATGGAGCCAACCAACAACGCGGTGGTCTACTTGTCTGGCGGCGTTTCGGGAATAGCATCCTGGATGCTGATCTGTAAGATTATCTAACCTTTCTTCATGAGCGGTGCGAGCAGTACCCAGCTGACTTAGCCACTTTTGGCATCAAGATCCTCTTGACCGAGCTAAAGCTGAGTACCAGAGGGAGGCCTTGGAGCTGCCCCGTAGGAAGGCACCCTTGCCTCCCAAGATTACTTGGTTCAAGAGACGAAGTTACCGTGGCTTGGGAGTCTCAATGACCCGTTCGTGTAAGTACCTGCCTCTCCCTGTTGACTGAACCCGCAGAACAGATTTCGCTGATAGGACAATTTCGTCACATTTAGTTGTTATCAACATGCTTTTCTTCGGGATTTACGAGAACGTCAAGAAGACTATCGATCGCCTTCCCGATGACAAGAACTTCCCCGAAAACGGGTTTTGATCAGACTGGAGCCGCCGAGGATTCACGTACACGGTGCATGAAGCATATTGGTGGGAACCAGGAGTATGGTTAGCCCGTATGGGAACCGGAAAGGACTAGGATCATTCGCAGCAAGTGCGATATCTAGTCACATGTACGGCGATGCATCTTCTGGAGTTCCGGGATTCACGAGATGAAATATTTGGGTCAATATCGGAGAGGTCTCGGTTTGTTTGTACCGACTGCAATATTACTTGCACGACCATCCTCATCCCACGTAAAGTATGGAGTGGGTACGATTGTTATTATCACAAAGATAGGGACAAAATGACCTAAACTTCCAAACTACTATGGCCGTTTTTCCAACGCCAGTGTGACAGTAATATGCGTGTATTTTTTGGATAGGTACAGATGGTCTAATTGGCAGTCGTTGGCTGCTGACTCGGTCATTTTCCACGTGCCGCTCCCCAAGGTATTGTAACACAGTGTCCATCACTGGACAAGTACTAGCATCAGTTGCCCAATTTTCATGGGCGGTGGAGAAGCACGCCCTTTTACTCTAGATGCCTAGCAATTCTTGGGATTCTGTGTTACTAGTACACAATCGAAACTCTTAAAGGGCCTACGTTTCCCCTCGCATTGCCGGGAGTTGAGAAGCCAAAGGAAAGTGGAGCGGATGATCGAGGGTTGGGATACTCAGAGTCGAGAATAGTGGAGATTGAGCAGCCGGTGCGTCACGTGGATGACAAGTCACGAGCACAGGTTCAAATGGAGGCTGACCACTCGGGTCGGGAAAAGCTCATGGCGCCAGCGTCGGGCTTCAAAAGGTCTTTTCCTGCTCTTCCCCTCAACTTTTCCCTCCTGCTTATTACCCCGAAACTCATGAGACTGCAGAAAAGGCCGCCCAGCCCTGGACCGCCCTCTTTTTTCTCAGCTTCCTAAAACGCGCCTTATCACGTCAACCGGTGTCATTGCCTTCTCCACCTTCTCAGCCCCAAGTTGGGTTTCTTTTATTAACGTGTCGCCCCCCGCGGAAAGCTGCCTTTCTCTGTGAATTTGCTTGATAACTCGCATCTCTCCTGAAGCGGACCTGACTTTACATCTTTGCCGACGAGGGAGCCTCGCAAGCGCCGAGGCATTCCGTCACTCGCCTCTGGACCACCACCCGGTAGGCCTTGCTACGGAGCTGTTTGATGATACTGTTTGCTACCTACCTATAGGCGCCTAGCATCCACCCTTGCTCTGGGAGGCCAGCGTTACGCGTACGAACGTGCCGGCGAGCTTCTTATATACTTTTCTTCTTTTTCTTCTTCCTTTTTCTGTGTGTGTATCTTGCGTCCTTTTCCATGACGGTTTTGTCTCATTACTCCAGGAGCACAAAGAGGGAATAATCATGGGCCGGGAACGCAAGACCAAGCAGCAGCCTGCCAACACCGGAAAGGAAAGGCACCGGCAAGATGCCCGGCCTTTACCAAAGAAAATTCAAAACACTGCCAGTTTAATGCCATCACAGCCACTCAAGGCCCTTAAAGACGCCCAGAAATACAAATACACGTCGAGATTCGAATGGGTTGAGAACAAGGATAAGAAAGACAGGAGAATTAATCTGATTGTGCGACAAACAACCAACAGACCCTATCCCACACCTCCAGCCTCTTCGTTGGGTCTGATTTAAATTCCCGTATCTCTCAAGGAATGTGAATAAGTTCGCTAACCCCTAGACATACCTACAGACGTCCACTTCCATCGTTCCCCCACCCGGATATACCTTCATTCCTGTCGGCAACCCCCCTCTGACAAAAGCATGCAAAGAGACTTCGCGTACGCAAGATACTCCGGTCTACATTGTCACTGTTAGCCTCCCCCAACTTTCCCAAACGCAGTCGGCAAGTGATGCTCTGCTCCTTAGGAACTGTACCGTACGCTGACCTTCTCATTCCATCCAGCTGTCCAAGACCGAGAACTCGACCAATGCCGATCGACCCCGCGGAAACAGCCCGACCTCAGAAGACGAAGATGAATCTATCCTGGAACAACTCAAGGATTATAAGAGCCAGATGACCCGGCTTGGGTACCACTTTCGAGAGCAAGTAGTAAATCAGGTAAAACGAGAGGAGCATCTCGATAGTACCTTTCCTTGGGTAACCATCCAGCAAAACGAGGCTGGTGACATCATCCCCGAGCCACTACCCGACAACCAAGCCGACATCTACCGCCAGGCAGATCAGGTTATATGTGATCTGTTCCCTAGGATTCCAAATACGGATCGTGCACAGCTGATTACCCACGCTTTCAACAAGGTTTGTCGTCAAATTTTCTCTTCCGCTGTTGTTGGCAGGGCTGACTTTTGCCCAGTCCGCTCCGACCTTCCGCGGAGATCAGAAGGTTGGATTAGCAACCGACATTGTGCTTTCAAGAAGATGTGCTCTTGCTGTTTTAGCTCATATCCGACACACACATACTCGCTACGACGAACTATTGAGAGAATCTAACTACATCCAGGCCAGGAAGGCGGTGCAGGAGCCTTGTCTTGACATTCTCGTCAAGTGGCGAGGGGATGAAGAAACGGGTAGGGACATTGCCTCGGAAGTTCTCCGCGAGCTCGTTGTCATCGATGATGAGTCAGAAACAGAACGTAGCGATGATGAGGGCCCCGATGATTCTGATGTTAGTGACGCTACCCAGGATGTGACACCTTCTCCCCAGCTATCCCCGGCCGCGAATGCCACTCCTTTCCCCCTGGTATCTACCCTCGCGAGGGCGACATCATTTGCTCCTAGCTCTGTCAGAACCCAAGACAAACTTGCTCAACATGTCACGGCCACTGGACACATTCGGAAGCCAAGCCGAAACTTCCGCCGTTATGAACAACTGGAGCGCAAGTACGGTGCCGAAGAGTCAGCCTACAAGGAACGTCTGTTCGGGACTGCTATGCACTCGGCTCTTGCCCCTAGCAGAGCTGGTAGCTATTGCACGCCACCTTTACCTCTTGCTGTTGCTCCCCATCATCGGTCCCAGGCTTCTGCGGACATAACATTTGCTCGAAGCATTCCCCATCCGGCCAATGACCCTGCTACTCATAGATATACACAAGGGTCTTACGGTGAGGCAAGCGCCTTTTCCATACCTGTGGGCCATTCACGCCAGACAATGGAAACGGGAATTTGTCCACAGGCAGACCCCAGTTCTGTCCTTGGTCCTCGGCGTTATGATTCGGATCGTTTTGCGATTGACCGGCAAACAATGCCGGCTAGAAGCCAACGGCCGGTACTTGTACGTGAGAGGGTAAGATTTGACCCAGATGGATATCGCCAATCTCATGGACATTCAACAGTAGCAGCAGCAGATCCCGTACCAGCTCGACAGACCTCGCTGTCTGCTCACCTTCTCGAAGATATGCTTGTGCCATCCGTTGAACCCACTTCGCCAAGTGTTCATACCACCATGTACCAAGCCCCCGGTACTATTAATCACCGGCAATTAGACGTTCGACAGGATAGACATGCTCCCATTCAGTCATCTAGACCGCACGAGACACCCAATGTGGAGTATCGACCTGTTCATCGCCAGGGCCCGTCATGCCATTCTCGCTATGTTGAACCTCCATATGCTGGAGGACACATCGCACAACGTGAAGCCCACATAAGGACAATTCCTATTCCAGCTCGCGATAACTCGGGACAATCTGCGCTTGATACCATGGGCTTCATTCAGATTCACCGCAATAAACAGGAGTTTCCAGTATACGCCACACACGGCCATCAACAACGGTCGCAACATATGTACTCTGAGGGCCGGGAGGGACTAGACACGCCGACTCACCAGTCTCTAGGCAACCAGCGACACCGCCGCGATGAGGCAGCACCCTCAGTTCTCGTGCAGAGGCGTCCTACCGGTCGTACTATTCAACAGTCGCGCGAGCTGAGTTCTCTACCCACAGATGACTGGTAGGATTATGAGATTCCACCACCAATGTATTCTGTAAGCACTAACTTAGATGCCGTAGCAACACATGGACCTCTCGTTCCCGAATTAACCGGGCTCGTCACACCGTGGCCCCCGGCTATCCTCCTCATGGTCACATTCCTGGTAGAGATGGGCGTGGTGCCATGGCCCCAGCTTCAGAACCTCACTACGTCCCCCGACCACGTGAATTGGTTATTATTGACTCGCCCACGGCGGCCTAGTTTCCTGTATGGGAGTAAATATATTGTACATAAAGACAGGCTGATGGATGCACTTAATTGCTTATGTCGGCCTCATGCTTGCATGGTTTACGGATGGTATTTTTAGCATCATGGCTTATAGCGGCAGCGTTCCCATTTTGAGATACCCCGGTGGCACACCGCGCTGTACCTACACGCTCGGGTGGTTTATAGAAAGTTCTGTTAGGGAAATCAAATATTTGACTCGAATTATTACTCCGGTTTCTTGGTATGTGATTCAAAGTTTGGTTAATGAACATTATATTTATGGTTCCAACTGATGCTGCCCTGTGTGCATCGGCTTTATATATATATCGAGACGTCTAGTTGTTTTCATTGGAATGGTTTATATACAGCGGCAACATGAACAACATGAGCCGTCCAATGCAAGCCCAACCCCCCAACTCCTAGCTAGATTGCAAGGTTTGACACAATTGACCTGGACTCCTTGGTAAAAAATATACATATGGTCGCTAGGCGGGCACTGCTTGTCGCTCATCGGGCTCGTGAACTTCTGGTATGGCCTCCTGTGTAGCTGCAGGTGTCTTTCCTTCTTGTGCTTTGGGCAAGCCGTCTGGAACATTGTTTGGTAAAGATGGAATCTTTGTTTCGGCCTCGAGTGCTGCAAGCTCGTCCTCGACCTCTTCTTCGTCGGCTACCGAGATACGGCCTCCTAGCATATCTGAGATTTCCTGTATGTATCGGAAACAAGGCCAGATGCACGATATAGTTAGTTTCAGTGCTATGTGAATATTGAAACGACGGGAAGGAGGAGACGTAGGAGTAGGACGTTTGAAAATAGGATCCTCAGACGCACCTCCTGATAAGCCACTGCATCAGCATTCTCTCCCATGAGCTTCTCGACGTGCTCAATGCCGCCCATCTCGATGTGGATCTCCTTGAGGACGCTGGTCCCTTGTTGGAGGCCGAAGACGACGTCCTTCTGTATCATAGCGAACTCAACACTCGAGACGAGCTTCTCAAGCTGCTCGAGCTGGGCGTCCGTCTTTTGGAGGAGGGTTTCTTGGTATTTTTTCCGGCGTAGGGCTAGGAGGGCCCGCGTCTTGTCCCCCTGGGAGAGGAGTTCCTTTGCGATCTCGGTTTCCCGCGTGGTGAGGACGACGACCTTGCGTTGGTATTGGTGGAGCTTGTCGCGTTGGAGTTTTAGGTCTAGGATTGCTCTGGATACAGAAGGGAGAGGGAGACGCAGGTAAGGTAGAAGTCAGTATACGTCATGGTCGTTGGGTGGAGGGATAACAGCCTCGATAGAAATAGGAACGAGAACACGGAGGGGACCAACTTGTCTTGCTCTGTTACTCTACTCTGCTTTTGCCCCATCGTGTATAGTTGGTTTGCCTGTCCTGTCCCGTATGGAGATGGACAGAGCAGACTTGGCGAAATATGGTGGAAGATGCTTCGAGATATGGAAGTGACGATGGTGATATGGCTTGTCTGTCCGTGGGTCGGAGGGTAGTAGGTGCCTAGATTCTCACGGAAAAAGGAAAAAGTCGCAATTGCTACCTACTAGTACTACTACTAGTACTACGATTAAGAAGCAGGTATAACACTATTCGGAGAACAGTTTATCGTGAGATTCGGGGTGTCTATCGATTATGACGTTCTCGTTTAGTATCGCAATGCGCAATCTACAATCTGCGGACTAATATGTTTTCAGCAGGCGCGACGTACCGTGGTATTCTTATCGATAAGAGCCCCTCACCTCGTTTGGTAGACATTATAAGCCCCAAACGATTAAAACCCCGAAACAAACGAGCAGTTTCGCCGAGTCCTTCCCAGAGCTCGTTGCAATTGCCCCTGGACTAGTTTTGACGAAAAAGAACGTGCCAAGTTCGATGAAACCGAAAAGGAAAAGGAGGCGAACTTGATGTCTCTCATGAGAGAGTTACCATATATTTGGGGGAAAAAAAGACGACGGCGAATCGTCAAGTGCGGTATCAGTCGCTTTAAAAGGTGGAAAATACTTCAGGTAGCTTAATCAAGATAGGTGCTCGAAAACCCCTACTTTTGCGTACGGTAGAGTGTATTGCAAAAGATATGGTGAATCTCTTTCGCATTCCGAGGAACCCCAAGGGGTTACAAGAACCGGCTCGAGGAGCCGGTTCAGGTACATTGATAGACCAAGAAGAAAAAATCACGAGTGTTCAGAAATGTATTGTAGAGTTCAAGTTTGGGGCTGCGTTTGGAGTTTCTCCGGTACCAGTGAAAACTTCGGAAGAAATATTAGGGCAGACCTGATAGCAAAATATGCAGTTTTACCTGCAGCCACCCCATAGCTCTTGCGAACAAGATACATAGTATACACAGTATGGTGTGGCACTGTTGATACCTGCCTTACCTGCTTTGGTAGCACTACTCTTATCGAAGTATCTGTACTTGGCCTTCTGAATATGACTAATAATACTCCGGCCAAACCCTCGCCACCCCACCCACACGGACGCGCTGACTAAGAAATACACGGTGCAGCCCACAGCTGCATGCCTGGACAGAACATCGATACACACAGATGCCCAATATCACACATGTATAAATACCCTGCCACTAGGGTAAGCCATGTAGAAGATACCTTTTTATCAACCATCAACCATCATCAATTATCAACATCCACCATCCACCATCCACCATCTACTATCCTATCCATCCATTAGACATCACAAACCTAACCCAACTGCGTCATTCGCCATCCCCCTTTCCAGATGCAGGCTTTGCGAAACGGGATAGACAGGGAAGTATACCAAATCGTCAAAAAACTGGAGGCAGCGGGGAACACAGATCGGCTAAACGGACTCACTGTCTACGACCATATAAAGGGATCCAACTCGTCGCTTGCAAGGCAAAAGAAGCGGCCGCTGGAGGATGCAATAGACCGGGTACTTGCGGTTCGGAGATTGGAGAAGCAGCGAGACGAGCAGGAGGAGGACTCGGATGCAGTACTGGAAAGAGCAGTTGAGGAAGAGGATAGGAGACAGCACAGCGGAAGTACCAGGAGGGACCAAGGGGACACCTTCTTGTTGAACAAGCAAATCACACTGGCTTGGAACGTCCCACAAGCCAAAATGACTTCCTCCTCGCCCAAGACGGACATCGGTTCAGATCTACAGACGGCCAAGACAGCAACAACCGGTGCCAACGGCATGGCACCCTCTAAGAGATCCATGAGGCCCTCCAGCCGCGAGCCAAGACTCAAACGCAAGAAGGTTGAGAAGTCAAAAGATGTTGACAGAAACCCGCCTTCCGACATATCGATATTCGACATTGCTGGCATAGATGATGTCATTCACGAGATCACTCATCAGATTATTCATCCTTTGAATCTTGCTGAGCGCCTGCCGGAAGCCCGCGAAATGATGCACGTTCCCCGTGGCGTGCTCCTTCACGGTCCCCCGGGATGTGGAAAGACAAGCCTTGTCGGCGCCATAGCTGCTACTCTCGAGCTTTCATTCATATCTATCTCGGCTCCCACCATGGTGGCAGGTATGTCGGGTGAATCGGAGCAGAAAATACGTGATGCCTTTGAAGAGGCCAAGACAATGGCGCCATCCATCTTGTTCTTTGATGAAGTCGACGTCATCATGGGAAAGAGGGAATCAGCCCAACGACAGATGGAAATGAGGATGGTGTCTCAGATGGCAACATGCATGGACGAGATCCAATCGCTCCCTCCCAAGGGCATCGTGCTCGTATTTGCGGCCACTAATCGTCCCGACCAGATAGACGATTCTCTCCGACGCGCTGGCAGGTTTGAGACAGAAATTTCAATGCCTATGCCTAACGAGACAGCCCGGCAAAGCATCCTCCGTACGCTGAGTAAAAACCTCAGACTTGAACCTGACGTTGATTTCGTACGTCTTGCCAAGATGACTGCCGGCTTCGTGGGAGCAGACCTCAAGGCAACGGTTGGCGTGGCCGGGAAGATGTGGGGGGCACGACTGGTGGAGAAAAATGTGGCTGCTGCCAGAGCAGCCATTCCAAACTTCCCCGACAGCATATATCCCGAGCTCGACGACAGTTTGGTATCAAAACAGCACTGGAAGATGTTGAAATCGAAGGCACCCACTGAAAAGTCGGATCCGGAAGTAGCACCCTCCAGGGGAATTCAAATGGAGGACTTCGTCAAGGCCATTGGAAAAGTGCAACCGATGGCGAAGAGGGAAGGATTCTCAGCAATCCCCAATACAACTTGGGATCAGGTTGGCGCCCTTCGCGAAGTGCGGACGCAAATGACGCAGCTGATAACTTGGCCCATCGCAGAGCCAGAGTTATGGGCCACAATGGGCATGGATCCAGTATCAGGAGTACTGCTCTGGGGACCGCCAGGATGTGGTAAAACACTCGTGGCCAAGGCGGTAGCAAACGAAGCCCAAGCAAGCTTCATTGCTATCAAGGGCCCAGAGCTTCTCAATAAGTTTGTTGGGGAGTCGGAGCGCTCCATCCGGTTGCTCTTTGCACGTGCCCGGCAGAGCCAGCCTTGTGTGCTCTTCTTTGACGAGCTGGACTCTCTCGTCTCCCGGCGAGACGACTCCAACGATGCTAGCAGCAGAATAGTCAATGCGATGCTTACCGAGCTGGACGGCGTCGACAGCAGGAGTAGCGTGTACGTAATTGGGGCTACTAACAGACCAGATTGCCTGGACGAGGCCATGCTCCGCCCGGGACGTTTCGGATCGCTCGTCTTCGTTGACTTACCGTCGGCACCAGAACGTGCAGACATCCTCAAAACTATTGTCAAATCGAGGCTGGGAAACAAAGCTACGGGCGAGATGCTAGAGGAAGTTGACGCTATAGCTCGGACGGACAGTGCAGATGGTTTCAGCGGGGCTGATTTGACCAGCTTGTTCAATAACGCAGCGTTCCATTGCATCGAGCGTCGCCAGCCAAACGAGCCACTCCCTCCCCTGTCCCCCGACGATTGGAAGGCTGCTCTCGACAAGGTTAGGAAGAGTGTTCTAAATCCGGATTACTTCCGAGTCCATCTCAAGCAGGCCCTCGAGCGGCGATCTGCCTCGTAGGGAGGGGATCACGAGCATGAAGTGGATTTGCAGTTTTAAGATAGAGACTAGTTAACATACTGGCTCGAGGACAGCTTAATAATTACTCTCTACTGGATGCGACACTAGAAGCTTTAATAGAACTAGGTACAACACCAGTTGAAGTGCCGTGCAAAAGCAAGATATTTCCCATTTATCTTGTCATGATCCGCTTAAGTAATTAGTTACCGACCTCTAGTGGCACTCAACATGCCCCTGCACTGCTTACCCTCCCATATCTATCCTAGCCCATCTATCTACCTACCCCCAAAGTGGCGCAGTAACTTCAACAGCCCTCTCCACGACGGCTCTTACCCTGTCAGCAAACACCTTGCTCGAGCTCTCGACCTCGAGATCCTCCAGCCAGACCACGGCCACCATCTTGTCGACCTTGATCTCGACCGCGGGGACGGGAATGCCCAGGGAGTGCAGCCTAGCGAGTTCCTGCCGTCTTCGCTCCGCTCGCGCTTCCTCGCTATCAACGATTGATGACTCCGACTCCGACGAAGACAGGGACATGGACGCGTCGTCACTGTCGATTTCGTTCTTGGCCTCGAAAGGCTTCTTCTTGCTGTCCTTTGCTGGTTTTGGAGGTGGTGGAGGCAACTTGGGGTCCGCGACGGGCCGCAAGGCATCCACGCCGAACTGGGCTTCGAGGAAGAGGAAGAGTCGTTCTAGTCTTTCCGACGGGGAGAGGTGGGCGTGCGGGTTTCGTTCTGGTAGGGCGAATTCCGAGGAGGGACTTGGGTGGGAATGGGAGTGCTTGATTCCGGATCCTGTTTTGGTGTGAGAGTTGTGTCAGGGGAGTATATTCACCGACACGAAGGGGAAGAAGACGTGAGAACACGACGGTGGAATTAATGAATGAATAAATAAAATACACGTACGTCTAACAGCAGCAGGACTGCTCTCCACACTTAGAAGCACCGCCATGACGGCATCGGCAATACCGTCATTAAGCATATTTCCCTCCCACTCCAGCTCAACCTCGCCGCTGTTCTTGTACCTCACGGTGACACACCCCATGACGAGGTACGCGGCGACGAGGTGGGAAACCTCGTCGTCCACGTCCTCCACCTTTGCGTCTCCGCCACCGCCTTCTTCATCACCAACCAGACGTTCCTTCTTGGACATCTCGGGCAGCTCCTCGATGGCGCCGAAAGTGCCCTCGAGCGCCCACTTGATGAGGTCCACACCGGCGGCGGAAAGAGCTAGCCGCTGGCGGCACATTATGGTCGTGGTGGTCAGGCCGGCAAACTCCCTCAGGTCCTCCGCCGCCATAAGGGACATCTTAAAGTCGTTCTGCACCAGCACGCCCGTGACCAAGGGTTTCTCCCCGGCCGACGCAGGCGGTAGCGGCACGTCCACCTCCATAGCCATGTCTGCCGGCGGAGGATTTACCTCGGCCAGCTTCCCCACGACTTTCGCCGTCTTGTCTGCCTTGAAGTGGATCTTAAGCTCCTCGCAGTTCCTCGGGCTGTAAATCTTGACCTTTTCCTTCTTGGAGGCATTTAGAGACAATAACTTAGATTTCAGTCTCATCATGTTGTGCTGCTCGCCGTGCACGAGGATGACGTGGGGGGCACCGATCTCCTCGATGAACTCCCTGTTCTCCACGCCGTCGACGTGGGCCGCGAACGAGAACTCCTGCACGCTGCAGCGCCGGGGTATCATCACCTTTTCCCCGCTTCCACTTTCTCCTCCTCCGGGTGCCCGACGAGCGGCTCCCGCGAACCGAGCAGAGTTTGCTTGGATCTGGTCGGGCTCCTGCATCAGCTGCTTCGCCATGGTGCCCTCAACGCTGTAGCCCGTGATTATGACGCCGTTTTTCTCGTTGGGCGCCCACCGCTCTAGGAGCTCGCGGCTAACTCCGTTCTGAAGCATACCCGGCGAAGCAAGCATGACGCACCCGCCGATGTCCTCGAAGCGATCCATGTTCTTGAGGGAGCGAATATACTTGAAGTCCCAGGGTCCTCCCTTCCCGGATCCGTCCCCTGCCGCCTCCGCCTCCGCCATGCGCTCCCTGAATAGGCGCTTGATGTTGTCGTTCATGGCGCCGACGTAAGTCTGGTATACGAGCATGCACTTCCTCGCCAAGTTGCTGGCGTAGTAGATTGGCACCTTCTGGAACTCTGCGTGCTTGCCCCAGTACTCGTCCAGGATGAGCAGGAGCTCCTGCGCCCTTCCGAGGGCGAACACGGGCATGAGAACGCGACCGCCCCTATTAAGGATGCCGGTGATGGATTTCATGAGGGCCTGCTCGCGCTCCAGCCGGGGGATGTGGCTCGCGACGCCGTACGTAGACTCCGTGATCAGGACGTCCACCTTCACGCCCTTCGGAACCTCCGCCGAAACGAGATGTCGGTCCTGCTCCCGGGAGTAGTCGCCGGTGAAGAATATCTTGAGTCCCGCGATCTCGATCAGGAACATGGCAGCTCCGAGAACGTGACCTGCAGGATACGGTGTGATGCGGATAGACGAAATGGTATGTGTTGTGTGGTAGTCGATCGCCTCGATCTGGGGGAATGTGTTCAAGTGATCTTGCTCCGTGTACACCGGTTGCGACGTCGGGTTCGACGATGTGTTGCCCACCCGGACGCTGTCTTGTATCAGCCACTTGTAGATGGCTTTTGTCGGATGGGTCATGAAGACACGGCCCCGGAAGTTGGTCTTCGCCAACACGTATGGGAGCGATGCGGCATGATCAACGTGAAAACTGTACAGACGATGTCAGTCCTCTGATATCTTCCAGATACACAGCCATGGATGCGGCGCATTGGACGTGAGGCCTAGACCTAGCTAACAAGCGAGATAGAGGGCGGTGGTAGGGTGGATGTTCCAGTCTACTACTAGTGGCATAGGTGCAAGCAGGAATCACAGATGGAGAACACAACGTGGCGCCAAAGAAATGGACATAGATATATGACTTTTGTTTGTATTCGAGTGCCTTGAGCTGCTTCTTCTGTCCTCTTGGTACGGACTGTTGATGGCCCAGGTTCGTTTTTCGTACAAAATAGAGAAACATAGACGAGATATCCGTATCGGCAGTTGGAGGGAGCCAAGCTCGTCGTAGCATCCTCTCCGAGGGCCGCCAGAAGAACCCCTGCTTGGCCTTTGCCACGCGAGTATATAGAAATATTCTCCGCCTTGGGGGATGGATGGTGATTGCGGTAGGAGTGGCAGCAGGGAAAAAAGGGGACGGACGTACTGGCTGATGAGGAGAACATCGACGGTGCTAAGGTCAAAGTCGTCGTAGAATGGAAGAGCGGAGAGGCCATCGTATGCCGGGTGCTGTCCGGCGTCGAGCTACAGACATGATTGTTAGCCATGTTTTCCTCCGAGACCTCGAGGCCTTCCCCCCAACCCCCCGTACGTGATGTGTATATGCACAGCAGACAGTAAGGGAGACACACCATGACAGTTTTGCCCTTGTACTGAATAATGTGCGAAGAGCGGCCGACTTCGTTACCACCACCGAGACAGAGAAACATGAGCTCGTCGGCGGGGTCTATGGGTACTTCTAGAGGGGCCGAGGCCATCGCGGCCGCCTTTCGCTTGGACGTCATGGCTGCTGTGTGGTGCTTCGCAAACAATCGACTGCGACGCTTCAGAGATAGATGGGCGGTGGGGGCGGAAGGGAAGAATGCGGAGAAAAGATCTGACAGCTGGCGGTTTTTTCTTTTATAATTTAAATGTTATTTTTGAAGTGTCGCACGGTGCCAACCAACGCATGAAATCAATCTATAAATTTGCGACAGAGCGAGTGGAAATTCCATCGCGACTTCACGTCTTCATGTGACAGGTATATGCATGTATCGGTACCCAACATGCATGTATGCGTCTCTTCCTCACTATCGATAAAAAATCATATATGGAGCTCTCACTTACGCGCCCTGCAGGCTAGTCCACAGCCAGCTGCAATCATCTCCAAACTTAAATATTTTCGGCGTTTTCATCTTTTCAACAACGTATCACATCGTCTACGCACCTATCATCAGAGTAGAGATCAACCAAGCAACCCGGCCGGCTAGAGCTTCCCTTCTTTTCGCCCGGCCCATCCTCAATCTTTACTAGGCCTGGGCAATTCAGGGTTCTCCCTTCTGTTTGCGATCATGGCGCAACCGCCGCACCAGATCACCCCGACGGCCTCCTTCTCTCGCGGCCAGTCTTCGCCGTCGCCCGTCACTCTTCCCCAGCAGCCGTACTCGAATATTCCTGCCGCAAAGCGAGTATGCATCTCTCCCTCCCCCGCCAGCCAACCTACTTCGCCATATACCGCAACTTCTCCTTTCAACACACATAGCCCAATGGGTGCTCCTTCGCCCACCCAAACTCCCACAACTGCGGCCACCGCTATCAACTCTCCTTCACTCGCGCATGCCTCCCCGCAATATAAAGCTAGCCCGTATCTGAACGGCACCACCAACGGTGCGGCCACTTCCATCACCTCTGCTCCGGTGCCAACATTACCCACGCCCACCCCCCCGGTGAACATGTCAATGCCCGAAAGCCCGCACGTTACTACTCCGACCTCTTCGACGTACACAGCAACCGTCTTTGCGCCTGCCGCTACCGCGATGCCCACCATGCCCACGCCGTCCTTTCCAAACATGCCTCAGCCGGCTGTCTCAACACCCGGCGCTCTACCACCTCCAGGCGCCATGGGACCCCCTTCAAAGGTGCCCGACAAACCTGCCAGGGAGGATCATGATCCCAACGATATTCTGGCTGGTACGGGTGTCGATCTCAGTGCCGAGGAACGGCTGCTCTCCGAATATGCTGGTGCCTATGACTTCGACGTAGCTGCCAAGACAGGCTTTCCGCAACTACCTTCTGGAGGGAAGAGCTCCTTCTATGGAGCTGGCCCTGCCAACCAGTCCGAACAGCTGCCCATGAAAGAGTACGAGGACAAGGTCAAAAAATGGGATGAGAGCGCATCCAAAGTTCAAGCGGCTCGTGCGACAGAGCTCAACAAGCCGTTCTCAAGCATCAACTTACTCCATGCCCATATGAAGAAGATTGCAGCAGAGACTGGTGTAGAGCTGAACCTTGTCCCCAAGGACAGGGACAAGGACGGGAAGGAGAAGCCATCCAGTCAAGGACAGGGTGGAAGAGGGCTAGATGTTGTGCCCACCTTGAGCGTAGCCAAGAAGGTTGGTGAGGATGGCAAAAACGTCGACCTATATTCCTCTTATATTCCCAAAGACTCAAATCTTGTCGACCAGCTAGCCCTACTCTCGATCGGTATCAAGGCACGAGTCCGGAGTGTGCTCGAGGAGTCGTACAGAGTCTCAAAACATCGGCAGGAAACCACTCATGGTGCCCCTGCTGGCTGGGCTGACGCTGCTACGCCACTGCCTGGAATCGATGGCAGCGGAGCCCATGGAGGTGCCGAAGAGGCCGGGGAAAACGGCATACAAAGCAGCGGGGCTGCATCCAAGACAACGATCCCGGCGAAGAGTAAGTTTCTCCCTCGGGGAGGTTATGCAGTTGTGGGTGCGTATCATTCTTAGTATTCTGACTAGCAACTTGCGATAGGAACTGCGACAGAAGCCAAGCTTCCCAACGAGATAGTGGCAAGCTTGCGTGACATTGCGAGACAAGAGCGAGCTGCAGAGGAAAAGCGCCTGCTTCGTCGCCAGAAGCGCCAAAAGGGCAACTCTGCGGGCCCTTCTCGCTCTGGATCGGTGGCGCCTGGCACACCTGGCTCTGTGGCCCCAGAACCAGAGAAGCCTCTGACCAAGAAGGAACAGAAGAAGCAACAGAAGCTAGCCGAGCAGGCTACTACTGCCAACGTGAACAGCACGACGAGCCATTTCCTTTTCAGCAAGAAGGACAAGAAGAAGAAGTACTCGTGGATGACATCCGCATCAGCTAGCACGCCAAGCACGCCTCGTGCCTCCGGGGCACCGGGAGCCCCTGGTCCGTCTGCGCCTGCTGCTCCCACAGCTCTCACCACAGACGGTCGTTACCGCCTTGGTGTATTCCGTGAGGACGGTCTCAATGGCAAGGTTATTCAGATGCGTGATCTGATAGTGACGCTAGAGAAGTCATATCCCGAGCAGCCACAAGTCATTCAGCTGGCCTACGACCAACTTGATGCGACCAAGACAGGATAGTTTCCTACCTTCGAGCCATTAACACGTCGTGACCCGGAAGACGAACCGCAACCACCTTGGCCTGTGACTAGCCCTCTGGTTCGTTCGGTTGCGCCTCCCAACCCTCTACCCAGTAAGACCTCTGTCTGGAGGCCACACACTCGCCCTGCCACTCCCGTTATTTCCACTGCCCCCCAGAGCCAGCTCCACAACCAGGTCCGGAGCGAGGTCCGGGGCCAGGCTCAGAGCCAGGTCGCCGATGAGCGGCAGCCACCAGTTTCGGGTCCCTCTCCTTTTCTTTCTTCTCGCCAGGAGGAACATGTCGCACCTTCACCAGACTCGAGCGCTCCTCAGCAACTAGCAACTACTGGCGGTAATCACCCTTCTCGAAAACGTGGCCGTGCAAAGTCAAAGTCATCACAGCCAAGCGGGAAGAAGAAGAAAACTGTTGCAAATGCAGGTGCACAATCTAGCCCGAGCTCTGGGCCTCTTCTCTTCTCTTCACCTCCGAATATTGATCTTCACAACACCCTCCCTGCCATATCAGGTATCCATGGCACTTGCATTTATGATGGTGGCAATGCCACCATTCAGAGCACAGTTGCGCCTCGAACCAATCCAGACAAGCTCTTGGCAACTGCAGCTGCCGTTCAGCGCATTCAAAGCAATATCAATATGCACGCAGTTGAAGGAGCCTCTATTTCTAGGCCAAACACCTCCAGCCATTCCTTGTTCCGAGGCCATCTCAGCCCTTCCCCTTCGCATGCACACCAAGGAGTTGGAGGAATGGGGGGTTTTCCTGCTGCAAATAGCCCCGTCGTCGGCAGCCAGTCCCTTCGTCGTTCAATGACTCCCGCCGCAATTGCCGCCCATACAGCATTCAACTTTGCATCGCCGCAGGCCCGTCAAGCTGAACTTAGTGCAACTGCACGAACCGGGTTCTCGCCCCTGATCAACGAGCAACAAAATGTGCCGGCTAGGCATCAGGGTCTACCGGCCAATTCTCTTGAACTGAACAATACGATGAGCACCGATCCTGCTGCTAGCATCACATTCAGCCCCCAGCCCGCCAATAGTTATCAGCAGGGCTATTCCTACGACTTGAACACGGCAAGCATGGCGGCAGCAATGGCAGAAGGTATTCCAGATGGTGCCAACCTCTTAGGGTGGCGGTTTGGACAAGACTCGTTCCAGTCGCAATAGGATCAAGCCTAGCGGCGGTACATGTGCACCAGAAGTTTCGGCACTGACCTAGAGAAAGAAGATAGTTGGCCTACATGGGTAGCCAAGTAGAGTACATAAGCTATTTCCCCTGCAAGCATGAATAAGAACAAAGCGATCGACACGACGATGCATAGGCTTGGTAGTTCAACGCAGTGATTAATACCGGTGCCCTACGGGTGGGTGCTTTTCTTACCGCTTGGGATTCGGGCCTTGTTTTCCTTATGCCTTTATTGATATTGTACATATATCGAGGCTGTGTACTAATACTAGCTGATTTTGCAAGACGGATTACTTTGTCTTAAAGTGCAACCCAGTAAATAGCATCATAACCTAGCTAGGTATGACCAATATTGTTATTATGGGCAACTCCAGCCGTCCATCGGTGTTCCTGGCGAACGGCGTCCCCGTGCCTATTCTGGCCCATTATCTGACCAAACCGACTACCGATTGATCGTTTCGCGAAAGGAGCTCCGATCAGGTAGGCGTAGGGGTGGGCAGGAGTAGGTAGTTAAAAGTTTGCGCAGCCAACCTGGCAATCTCGGGAGAAAACCCCCGAGCCATGCGCGATGCAGTGATGCATGGTGAAGAAGAAGGTATGTAAATAGTAGGCCCGCCCCGCCGGGGGATGTGTATTAATTATTATACACCAGGCAGGATACAAGAAACACTGTAAAAATGCGCGGGGCTCATGCATGCATGCATGCATGACTACCCTACCCTACCCTACATGGAAGGCAACTTGGAAT
>JAKWBI020000255.1:0-63660 GCA_022664585.2 Zalerion maritima | reverse complement strand
CTTAATAAATATTCGGTAAAAAACCACCATATTAATAAATTTTTTAATATTCGATGTATTTTTAAAAACCGTCCATTTTTTAATTTTAATAATCTTGGCCTATTTAGGATTACGGGCATTTATTCCGTATATAAAACCTATTATTACAGTTAATTTTTAATACTATTTAAATTTAATTATAAAGATTATAATCCCGGTTAATTTATTCCGTAATAATATTTAATCCAAATTCCTAATATATTCGGCCATGTATTACCGTACCCCTGGGTAAACTTCTCGCTTATTATATATAATAATAGGACCTTTAATCGTAATATTATTAATAAGTGTTTTATATATTATTGGAATAAAACCTAGGAGAATAATAAAAATAATCCTATAAAATTAAGCAATATTATTCGTTTTTCTTTACGAAAGCGTGGTTATTTTAAATAGGCCGGCGAATATTATAAAGGTAATAAGATTTCGGGATTTTAAATTAAATACCATTTAATCGTATTCGGAGTAAAAATCCATGAGTAAAATAAGCTGGTAATAGGCTATATTTTTTATAAACTTATCGGTAATTAAAGGTATAAAAATATTATAAATTATAACCGAATTAAGTTTCTCCGTTAAATTAATTAAACGGTACTTTTTATTTTTTTTTAATTAAAAACCAGGGGTTGCGGTACGCCGCTTGGTTTAGTTTAATCACCCCTTTTTTTCTTCGCTTTTCGAGTATTTCGATTATTATTATTATTAATACCTTAGGGATAAAAATACTTTTAATTTACCACCCTGTATAAGGTACCGTATTAATCTTTTGGGGAAGGGTTATATTAAGGTTAATGTTGCCTAAATATTCCTAAAATTATACCAACGTTTGTTTTTTATTTATAAATATATTTATAAATATCCTTTATTTTTCCCCTTATAATTTCCCGAGGGATTCTAAAATTTTATTCCTTTTTTCCAATATAAGCCTAATACCGCTGCACCCTACCTTATATAATTATGGGCAAATATATTTGCTTTATTTAATATTATTACGATTTTTTTCCAATGGTTTATTTTTTTCCCATTTTTTTTATACCAATCCGGGTTTACGGGGGCCGCTTTATACCTTACTTAAATATCCACGGGCTTTATTTTATCCGCCATACGCTTATATATAATAAAAATATTAATAATATTAATGTTATTAAAGGGAAATACCTCCTGGGCTCCGCCAACGTTTAGGATTTTATTAATAATAAAGTCTTATATTCTTCTTTTATTATTTCGTAATTTCCGATTATTACCCTTATAATACTTTCCTGGGAAAACGTTTAATTTTTTTCTGGTAATTCTTTTTTTATAATTAAGGTTCCGTGGGTAATTATAAGGCTTTTTATACCCTTACCCTTTTAATTAATAAAGGGTAATCTTTATATTTGGTTTTCCGGTCCAGATTTTTTTATTTAGGAAATTCTCCCCTCCTTACGGCCTATTAATATACCCCTTTATAGGTATATCCTTTTTAAACTTTTTTATAAGGCGCTTAACTTTTTTTATAAAAAATTAAATTATTATTTTTTTATTATCCGAATTTAAAACTTTTATTATATAGGCAGGGATTTCGATTTTACCAGCACGGGGTTTCCTTAATTTTATACTGGCCTTTTTTTTTTTGTTAATCGAATTATAAGGGCTTTTTACATTTTCCTAAAAATTTTTATTCCCTAGGGATAAATATTATAAAATATTCTTTTATATTCTCTTTTTAGGGTTAGGTTTATAATAATAATAATATAATTACTTCCTTTTATTTTAAGCTCCCCGATTAATATATTATACTCCTTATTATAATATTATTTCCACCCCATTATTATAATAAAAGGTATTTCTAATATTATTTTTAATACCTTTTTTCGATCTTTTTTTAATATAAAAAAGTTTTACGTAATACGTTTAGGTTTTAAAAAAACGTGTACCCATTACCGTATAACCAAGGTTAAATTAATCTTTTGGCCATTATAATCGCAAAATATAATTCGCGCCTGGTAAGCCTTAAAGCCGTATTCCTAGGCGTAGGTTTGTTTTAAAATATTGGCTTTTACGCCTGTATTTATAATAACCCTGGCCAGCCTATTTTTTGGCGCTTTTATATATATTAATAAATACGGGCTCGGGTAAAGAAAAAAGGGGATTATTAAGGGGATTAATATTAATAGGTTAGGAATATTAATTAAATAAAAAATTACCTTTCCTTTTTTTAATATTACCGCTTTTAGGCCTTCTGGTAGGTTTATAAATAAAACCCTAAAATTTATACACTTGTATTATTAATATAATTAAATACGTATAAGGTTTATAAACTTTAATTCCTCCGGGGGTATATTATTAATAAAGCGTATTTTTATTTTAATCATTTGGTAAATATTAGGCCTATTTAAAATTACCTATCGGTATTCTTTTAGTTTTTTACCCTTATAAATAATTTTATTAATAAATTCCTCCACCCTTATTTTATTTACCAGTTTTTCCTATAAGGCTATCCTTATAAATTATAATATTTATAATATTTCCGTAATTATTAACCCGTAAGGCCTCCCTATAATTTTTATAAATTATTTTTCCATTACCTTTTAAAAAATTAAGTTCGTAAACTTTAAAAGGTCCTTATACTTATTACCTAAGGGCGCCTCTTTTTTCTCTTATATACTGCGTTCCATTTTTTCCTTTATTACGCCCAATACTCTTTCGTAACCAGGATCCTTTTTTTTTCTTTGGCGCTTTTTTTTTCCCCAACCGCTTTAACCTTATCTTCCATTTTTACTTTCTTTAAGGGCCTGCCTCGTCCTCTTTTAATTCCTTTTTAATTATAATTAAAAACCGTTTGCGCCATTTTATTATAAACGTTAATAATAAGGGCTTCCATTATTATTTCCGCTTTTATATTCTCCTAACTTTCCCATAAATACTTCTTAACCATTATTGCCTTACCTTTTATTATAATAAATGGTTAATTATTTTAAATATTATTATTCCTAGGAATTTCGTAAACCTCGTCGTTTAGGTTTACTTATGGCTGGTATATTTAAAGTATTTGGTTTTTTTTATTAATTAGGCCAGGCGTATTTTTTAAAAACCAGGGGTTTTTTATAATTATATTCTGGGCCTTTTATACCCGATCGTATTAATCGTTAGGTACCTTTTTTTATTTATAATACCGTAAAAATGTTATTTTTATTAGCGCTTTTTCCGTAATTATATTATTAAACATTTTAATAGGCTAAATATTATATTCGCTCCTTTCGAAGTCCTATTCTGGTATTCGATAAAAGGGGTATTTATAAAGGATTCCGTTAATTTAATTTTAAGCGTTCCAAAGGTAATTATATAATATATGGTTATTTTTTAAATATTAATAATATTTTACTACCTTGGTCTGGTATTAGGGCCTTTTATTAAAATTAATTATTAATATAAGGAGTGCTTATATTTTTAAAATTTCTAAAAGGGTTATATTAATTTCCTAGGGGAATTCGGCCTAAATATAATAAAATCCCCGCGTATGGTCCCGTTTAATTTAATAGGTTTAATTAGGATTATACTTATAATGGTTTTCGTATTAAGGCTTATTTTCCCTAATTTTACCATTATCCAATACCAATTTTACTTTTTCGCCTATTTTTTGGTTTAATAATATATATATATTAATTATACTTAAAGTACTTAGCTTTTTAATTAGGTTTTATTTAATTACTTTGGGCAGAATTAATGGGTTAATAGATATTTTATTATTTCCTTATAATCGGAGCGCGGGCGGTAAATTACGGGGGTCGGTCTGGTTCCTTTAAATTATTTTAATTAAATCGTATTGGTTGGCTTATTAAAATTAGGGGTCGATAGGGTTACGCGTGGCTTCCTTAGCGCGGGCGGTGGTCCCTTTTTCTTTTTATTAAAATTTATTTCCAAATAGCTTTATTATTTTCTTACGCTAATCCAGGAACGCTTTAAGCTTTTCGAGGAGTTCCTTATAAGTTCTAAGGTATAAATTATTATTTATAATCCCTGTAAAATTATATAATTAAGCCCATAATATATTATCGAAGGCGTTTAAAAACGCGTTTAATAAAATAATATTATTAATATAACCCGTATGGTTTTTCTTATATTAAGCGAGCCGGCGTTTTTATCCCGTAATATATAACCGTTATTAATTAATATTCTTTATAAACCAGTTTTGGTAAGCGAGGCGCTTTAGGTTTACCATATTACGGCCTTCCTAAAAGGTATCCCTATTTGCGAATTCTGTTTTTAAGGCCTTTTTCGCTTTAATTTATATTTTTCTTATAACAAGCGATTTAATTAATTCGGCGTAGGTATTAATAAAACACTATATAATATAGTTTATTTTTTACATATTACTTATAAATACTGCTTATTTAAATATTCGATTTAATTAATATATATATTGGGAGATATTATTTTCCCTAAATATTACGCTCCCCTATATACTAAGGAGCGGTAACGGTAATCGGACCATAACGTACTAGTTTATTTTATAAGGATTATACTAATTAATACTAGATATTATTTTTATAAATTAACCGGGAAATGGCGTTCGTTTTATCCCTTAAAATATTAATAAAACATTTATATTATATTTTACCCGGGGCATTAGCGTAATAAAAGTTCTTAATAACGGGATTTTAAGCGAGGGAGGGTTAAAAAACAATTGCTTGGCTTTTTATTTACGTGGTAAGGTTTATACTTTATTAGCGCTTTCGGGTATTTTTACTTTCGAAAATTATTTTTAGGCCTAAGGCCTATTTATAAGGCGTTTCTTACCTTCCTTTACCGTAATAATATTTTGGTAAAAAAGCCTTCGCCGCGCCTTACCTTAAAAATATAATATAATAAATTTAAATAGTGGAATAATTTTTTAAAAAATAAAATAATTTATAAAAAATAAAAAAAATTATAAGAGTTAAAATTTAAATAGATTTTAAAAGGGTAATGCAGTACAGGATTATTTTTCCTTAACCCTAGGCTTGGAGAATTATAAACGGTCCCTTAAAATTAAGGATAATGGTAATAGTAATACTTTTTAGGCCTTTTAATTATAATCGTGGGATTTTTATAATTTAAAATAAGGAACCTATATAATTTCCTTAATAATTACCTTCCTATTTTCCGGGTATTAGTGCTATCCTTCCGGGGCCCTAATAAGTCCTATCCTTTATATCCCGCGCCTCGCATTAAAAAACTTTAGGCTTTATAAATATACCGCTTTACCATTCTCCTTAATCGTCTTACCCCTTATTATTAATTGGTCCGCTCCTGGTAATTATTAATTTACCGGTTTTTTATAAGGCCGGGCATAATATTGGTTAATTTATTTAGGCTAAAAGGCTTCGCCTTACCTTCCCCTAAACTTTAAACCTTTCATAACTTTCTTACCGTATATTTATCCCCCCCTTTGGCCGCTTTTTTAAATAAAAAAAATTAGGCGCCCTCGAAAAGGGGGTGGGGAATTAACCCTGGTTTTATAAGTAGGAGCCTAAAAATCTGGCGTTTATAATATATAAATTATTATAATTACCACATTTCCCTTTGGTTACGGTCCGATTATAATAAAGCGTGGGACCCTTAAACTTTTCCTAAATAAATTTGATTTTTTAAATCTCTTTTTTCTTTTTTCTAATAAGGCCTATATAGGATTACCCTTATACCAGATTCCTTAAAAGGGGATCGACCTTAATTTAAACGGGCGATTTATATTTTTTTAAACCCTTTAGGGAATATTTCCCCTAATATTCGTTAGATCGGGCACGGGGTTTAATATTAATAATAAAAAGTAAAATTTAATTTAGGAAATAATAGGGGGGTTGGGCCTTTATTTAAAGAACGATTTAATGGTTATAAAAAACGGTATTTATTTTTCCCTATATTTTGGAGCGCTTGGTGGTTTTAATCCTTCCTTTTTTTTATATCCTTTAAGGAGCGGCAAAGGTATTCCATAATTCCTGTTTTTTACTTACGGGGTTTTAGCCGGGATTATACGAATTATCCTTCCGCCACGCAGTTTTTTAAAATCCTTTATAATTATAATAAACCCCTATAAACCAAGCCCGGTTATTATATACTTTCTTTTATTTATAAATAAAATATTAATATTATTTAATTCTGCCTGCTTTTTCCCAGATTGGTTTGAAATACCTCCGTAATTTCCACCTTAATATTATTATCCCCTTAACCGGAATTACGTAAATTATCCCTCCGCCATATAATTTTTAGGATTTTTTTTATAATCGTAGGTAGGGTTATAATACGGGCTAGTTTAAGGGCGCTTTATTTAACCCCTAAACTTCCGCGGTAATTTTAACCAGCCCTAATTATCCCTTCTTCTTAAAACTTTTTTTAATAATATAAGGGCACTTTTACTGCTTTCCCCCTTATTTTAAATTTAATCGGAATTGCGTAAATTGCCCCTTCGCCACGCAATTTTTTAGGACCCTTTATAATCGTAATACCCTCGGAGCTTAAGCTGGGCTTATAAAAATGTTTCTTTTATTTAAAAGTAAAACTATAATCCTGCTTTTCTTTACGCGTATTAACACTTTTAATAATCCTTTCCTTTGCTCTTTTTATAACCGAGTAAATAAAGGCTGCCTTATTATATTACGCCTTAACTTTACGCCGGACTTCCGTAACGTAATGGGGGTTTAATTATTTATTAGTTTTTATTATTTTATTTATAGGGGTATAATAGGGGTATACAGCTTTGTTTAATATTCGAAGCCTAATCCCTTTTTGGCCTTCCCACCGTAACCATATACGCGCTTTTAACCGGCACCGGGCTTATTCTAAAATCGAATTTTTATTATTTAATTTTGGCCCTTATAAGTTTATAATATTACCAGGGTAATCCTATAACGCCGTAAAATTTCCGCATTATTTTTTTTTTTCGAACATATATTCCCTGGTTCCTTTATAATAATAAATCGTTTAAAGTATAGGTGGTTGGTTTTCGAAAGACTTTTAAGCTCCGTGTATTATATAAGTCTGCCCAGCTTTGCTTATTACTGCCCCTAATTTATTATACTTATTTTATTTTAAGGGTAATTTATTTTTAACCGGATATTACGCTTTTACCATTATAAAAAAAAAATTACCCCCCCTTAAAAAATATAATTTACGCGATTTTTTAGGCCCTTATAATATAAGATATTGGTTAATTTTTAATTTTATTATAATATAAGTATCCGCTTCCGCTTTTCGCAATATAAGTATTACGAACTTTTTACCGGTATATTATAAAAGGGTTTTTTTACCTTAATATAATAATTTCCGCGGATTTTTATTTACGCTTATTAATATAATTCCGTTTAATATTATTCCCTAATTATAATTATAAATTTAAATTAATTAGGGGGAAAGAATAATGAAGAAATTCCTTAAATTTTAATCTTAAAAAACGCAGGCTTATTACCGAGATTTAAATTCGTAAACCCTGGTTAAATTTTTAAAAAATATAACGGGGAGTAGGTTTAATAACCTCGCTATATAGTCGGTGTTTAAAACCAAGCTATTTGGTTTGGTTAAACCTCCAGTTGCCTGTTTAGGAGCGGTAATACTTTAGAAAATATGGAATAATGTTATATAGGATTATTCCTAAACGATAATATAATAATTGGGGGAAAATATGATGTATTAAATAATAATTATATTTCTATAATTAAGTTTCTGCCGCCATGGTTTATTGCCCTTTTAAAAATCCCATAAGTCCCGGGGATCCTCCTGGCTTTTTATATAATCCTATACAGGATTATTTTAAGGCTTTAAATTAATTATTTAAGCAATCGCGCCGGGCGCCGGTCTTTGGTACAAATGCAGCAGGGGATACCTCCGGCACCGCTATAATATACCGCCTTTATTATTATAATTTTTTATTATACGGATAATACGGACGCGTATATTAATACCCTGGCGGGTACCAGAATATATCGGAGGCGAAGTTTAATAATAAGGGAATTATAAATCGCGCCGTAATATAGGTACCCGTTATTAATAAAAGCTTTAATAAAATAAATCCCATTTAAATAAATGTTTATTAAAAAGGGGGTATTATTTATCCGCTTTATCCCCTTTATTATTTCGCTTTACGTTGGCGGCTTTTAGGCATGCCTATATTTAGGAATTACCTTTTTAATTTATTTTCCCCCTCGTCCTTATTTAACGCCCCCGGGTGGGGTATTACGCCCACGGTATTAATCCGGACCTGTTTAATTAATTTGGCCGGGGCTAATTTATATTTTAAAATAAAATAATTATCCGATTTATATCGAATATATTAGCCTTTTTTACGCCGGCGCTTTATTTTAATTATAATTACCCATTTAATACGGTATAATTTATATTTTAATTTAAAACTCGTGGTATTTACCACTAATAGTAGGGTGTTCGGGTCCTTTTAAAAACGCAATTAATATATTATTAATATACTGCTCCCTTTTTTGCCCAGTACCGAGTTTAGGCGGAATATAATATTAATAATTATATAAACCCATTTTTAATAAAAATTAAAAAGGTAAACCAATATTAATATTAGGCGGAGGCGCTGGTATATTGCTTTATTTAATAATATAAGCTTAATAAACTCGTCCTATACGGCGCCCCTTACGTTTACCAGGAATTACTTAAATCGGGAATAAAAGGTTAGGAATAATTACCTTTCCCTTTAGCGTAAAAAGTGGAGCTTTTTCGCCGTTTATTTATAATTATTAAAATTCCCGAATATTATTTTTAGGTCAATAATAAATCGCGTGGGATTTTAGCCTATTAATTTACCTTTACCGTAAAATATTATAATAAAGGCTTTTGGTTTATTTTTTAGGTAAGTATTAATATTATATTATAAAAATATATCGCCCTTAATAAAATCCTGGTTTAGGATTAATTTACGTTCGATTTTGATTTAAAATACCTTTTATTTTGCTTTATTATTATCGAATTTCGCCGGCCAGGGGAGCTGCCTTTATTATGGGATTATTATAACCGGCGGGTTATAATTTATTAAGGCGGGCGGCGCTTAATACGCCGCCGAGATCCGGGTATTAAGGGCCGCGAGTATTTAAATTAAGCGTTTTTTTATATTATTTAACTCGGCGGCGGACTTATTATTAACGGCCGCGAATGCCCGGGCTATTTTTTGGTAAATAAGCAGTATTACCGATTTGGGGAGGGTTTATTAATCTTATCCGCCGGCGGGAGCCTGGTTATTTTTATTCGGATTATTATTTATAATAAAGGTATTATAGGGTAGGTGCAGAATTAAATATGGTAAGGGATTACCTAAAATCGAATATATATAAAGGGCTAAGGTTATATTAAGGAATAATAATAAGTATTATAATAATATATATATTCGATTTACGGAAAGGGGGGGAAAAAAAAAAATGGAGGAGGGATATAGGAAGGGGAGAGTGGTTTATGGGCAGCGTTTTATACGCATCAGTCCCGCGGCTAGCACGCTGTGTACGTAGGTAGTGGTATATGTGGGCCTATAATATAACCTATTATTATTCGGGACTCTCCCCGGCGAAATTTAATTTAAATTTCCATTAATAAATTCCCATGGCTTTTTTTTTATTTCCAACCTGTTATATAGGCAGTAATTAATACCGGTGCAGTGCTCTTTCCCGCAAGTCTTTAAACTTATAATAATAATGGCTCCGCGCCGGCTTTTCCGGCGCCGTATAACCCTTTCCCCCGGGGCTGCGGCGCCGTAAAACCGGCGATTTATAAAAGTATTATTACCCGTGCTTTTAATATTATTAAAATATATGGTACCTTTCCCGTCCCGCCTATAGGGTATTATTTATTCGTTAAGAATAATATAAGGCCCTTATTATATATATTAATCCTACCAAAAAAATAAAAAATATCCGGTACTTCCACGCAGGACGTAAGGTGTGGGAATACGAAGTATCCGCCACACATATCTTGAAAATCGCTAATGCGATTTAAATTATAAAGAAAGTTGGTATTTTGTTTTATCTTATTCGCTAATAATTATATTCCTTTTTATTTCATTGGCTTATAATTCTTTTTCTTTTTCTTTCATTCGCTTTTTCTTTTATGCATTTTACTTATTATTTTGTTTCTATTTCTTCTATTCGCTTTTTATATTATACCTTCGATTCTTTTCTTTTTTCTTTTTTTTTATTCGCTTTTTATTCTTTATATTTATTTCATTTATTCGCTTATTATTTTACCTATTTCCTTTTTCCTTATTTTATTTCTATTCATTTTACTCGCTTATTATTCTACTTTATTATTTTTATTTATTTTACTCGCTTACTTATTTTACTCGCTTACTTATTTTACTCGCTTACTCATTTTACTCGCTTACTGATTTTAATTGCTTACTGATTTTAATTGCTTACTCATTTTAATTGCTTCCTCATTTTAATTGCTTACTCATTTTAATTGCTTCCTCATTTTAATTGCTTCCTCATTTTAATTGCTTCCTCATTTTAATTGCTTACTCATCTTAATTGCTTACTAATATCGTTTGGCCTAATTGGAAGGTTGTTTACAATTCTGAAAAACGTGGCTACTGGCTCATTTGAACTCATGCACTCTAGGTTTACAGTTTTCATAAACGATAAGGGTTAACCAATTAAACTATTATACTACAACTTACGTTATTTAGTATGGGACCTTCTTTAACTTATAACCCTTCATTCCCCCCCCCCCCCCCCTTAATATTATATTCTTTATTATATAAAAATTGTATAAATACGCGGATTTCAATTGATTTAAAAATTTGTATTAATTTATATATAAAAATCGGAGAAATAATGTTGCGGGTAGTAGGTCTAATAACCTCGCTGCATGGTCGGTGTTTAAAACCAAGCTATTCAATTTGGTTAAACCTTTAATTACCTATTTAAAAGTGGTAATATTTTAAAAAATATGGAATAATCCTATATAGGGTTATTTTTAAATAATAATATAATATTTCGGGGAAAATCTAATATATTAAATAATAATTATATTTTTAAAACCAAATTTCTACCATTATGGTTTATTACCCTTTTAGAAATCCCATAAATCCCGGGGGTCTTTTTGGCTTTTTATATAATTCTATATAGGATTATTATAAGGTTTTAAATTAATTATTTAAGCAATTACGCCGGGCGCCAGTTTTTGGTTTAAATGCAGCGGGGGATATTTCCGGCACCGTTATATTTTATTAATTTATAATAAAAAACCGCGCCCCGCGGTCAGAAAAACTTTAGGAAAAACTTCCTGGTTTTTACCAGTATTACCAATTTATTCGTTTTTTTGCCCTTTATATATTATTAATTATTTTTTATATTAATTCCGGGTTCCCTTTTTCATTATATTATAATTAAATAAGCTTATATAATTTCATTTTTATGGATTTTATTATACCCCAATCTTTATTTTCCCCGGAGGGTTTATTTTAATTAGTGGTATTTAAGCTTTATTTTAAACGATTTATAAAATAAAAAATAAAAAATTTATTCCCTTTTTTTATGCAATTAAAAGCCAATCGGGCTTAAGGAGCCCTTTCAATTTTCTCAGCTCGGCGGCGCTAATCATGCTTAATATTATAGGGCGTATTTTTTATTTTAACCGCCTCCCTTTTTTAAGTATCCTTTTTTTTTTCTTCTTCGTAACCTTTCGCTTAATATTTCTTTTAATAATAACCTACCCTGGGAAACTTTCGATATAAATAGGCGTTATATTAGGTCCGGGACGGGGTAAATAATATTAAACAAAATAGGATTTAAGGTTTTTTGGCCGGTAGGCCTTTTTTTTTACTAATAAGCGGTATAAGGGCTTTTTAATAATCTTCTTTTTAAATATTTCGAAATTATTATTTACCTTAATATTAAAAAGTGGCCTATATTATGCTTTATATATTTATTAATATTCATTAATATATAAGGGGAGTTAAGGCCGTGGTAATTATTTAGGGGTAGGAGCCGCGCGTGAGGAAAATAAGGCTATTTTTAAGGGTAAAAATAGGGGCAGCGATTAATAATTAATAGGGGATATATTATAGCGGTGTCGGAGGTATTCCCCGCTGCATTTGTACCAAAGACCGGCGCCTGGCGCGATTATTTCAATAATTAATTTAAAGCCTTAAAATAATCCTGTACAGGATTATATAAAAAGCCAAAAGAACCCCCGGGATTTATAAAAGTTTTAGGAGCAAAATAAACCATGCCGGTAAAAATTTAATTATAAAAATATAATTATTATTTAATATATTATATTTTCCCTTAAATATTATATTATTATTTAGGAATAATCCTATACAGGATTATTTTATATTTTCTTAAGTATTACCATTCCTAAATAGGCAATTAAAGTTTTAACCAAACCAAATAGCTTGGTTTTAAATACCGACCATGCAGCGAAGTTATTAGACCTACTCCCCGCTATAATAACCCGCTACGAACTTTCCTTTTATTTTTTTATTTTACCATATTATTACGGGTACCCTTATACCTAAGGCTTAATCACTTTAAATTTCCACTCCATTTTATTACCAAATTATATTTTCCGTTATATTATTATTATTAATTTTAAATATAATTCGGTTTATACAGGGCCGTTTTAAATTACCGTATTACCGAAATATTATTCGTAATGGTTTAATACCGATATATTTATAAATTAAGATAAAGATTTTTAAATTAATTCGGCCTAACCTTATTATTTTATTAATATTTACCTTATAATACAGCGATCCCGCTTTTAAATCTGTATTTTAGACACCTTTTTTACCGTTTATTTATTCTTATTTATTTTTTTATTTTAAATCGGTGGGAATTATATATTATTCTGGGTTGAAAATATTAAAGGGTTATAATTGGCCTATTATAAAAGGTTTATATAAAAGTACGGGTAAATATTTAAGGGGGTATTTAATTTTATTATATATAAATTTATTACCCCCGTAATTATATACTTGGTATAAAGCTAATTTAATTTCCGTAAGGGCCGTGCGGTGGTTATATTACGTAAGATAAGCCATATCTTATTATTTATTTTAAACCTTTTTACGGAAAAGCCGTATTTATTTATTATATTTTTATATTATTATTATATGGCCGCTGCCGTTATTTATACTTATTCGGTGGCCTTTTTTAATTTAATTAAAAACTGCTTTATATATCCCCGCGGCGATTTCTTTAAGGGTTTTAAATTATTACGCTTTGTTATAAGTATTATATAGTACTGTAGCGGGGAGTAGGTCTGATAACCTTGCTGCATGGTCGGTGTTTAAAACCAAGCTATTTAATTTGGTTAAACCTTTAATTGCCTATTTAAAAGCGGTAATACCCCAGAAAATATGGAATAATCCTGTATAGGATTATTTTTAAATAATAATATAATATTTAAGGGAAAATATAATATATTAAATAATAATTATATTTTTATAATTAAATTTTTACCGCCATGGTTTATTACCCTCCCAAAAGTCCTATAAATCCCGGGGGTTTTTTTGGCTTTTTATATAATCCTATATAGGATTATTTTAAGGCTTTAAACTTATTATTTAAATAATTATACCGGGCACCGGTTTTTGGTATAAATATAGCGGGGGATACCTCCGGTACCGTTATATTTTACCAACCTATAATAAAAAACCGCGCCCCGCGGTCCGAAAAACTTTAAAAAAAATTTCCTAGCTTTTACCAGTATTACCGATTTATCCGCTTTCTCGCCCTTTATATATTATTAATTACTTTTTTATAATAATTACGGGTTCCCTTTTTTATTTTATTATAATTAAATAGGGCTATATAGCTTTATTCTTATGGATTTTATTACGCTTTAACCTTTATTTTCCCCGGAGGATTTATTTTAATTAATAATATTTAAATTTTATCCCGAATAATTGATAAAATAAAAAATAAAACACTTATCCCCCTTTTCCATATAATTAAAAGCTAATCGAGCTTAAAGAGCCCTCCTAATTCTTTTAAATCGGCGGCGCTGGCCATGCTTAATATTATAGGCCGTATTTTTCGCTTTCGCCGCCTCCCTTTTTTAAGCTTTCTTCCTTTTCTCCTTCTCCGTAGCCTTTTATTTAATATTCCTTTTAATGGTAGCCCACCCCGGGAAATTCTCGGTATGGGTAGGTTATATATTAAGTCCGGGACGGGGTAAATGGTATTAAATAAAATAAAACCTAGGGTTTTTCGGCCGGTGGGCCCTCCTTTTTATTAATAAACGGTATAAGGGCTCCTTAATAATCTCCTTTTTAAATATTTCGAAATTATTATTTATTTTAATATTAAAAAGCGGCCTATATTATCCTTTATATACCCATTAGCGTTAATTAATATATAAAAGAAATTAAAATTATGGTAATCGTTTAAGGGTAAAAATTACGTATAGGGAAAATAAGGTTATCCTTAAGGGTAAGGATAAGGGTAGCGATTAATAATTAATAAGGGATGCGCGCGTAATAAAGCGTGCGAAGGGTAAAAAAGGAAGGGAAGGGATATATAATAATAGTTTAAATAATTTTAACGAATTAGGCTTTTATCCCGGTAATATATATTCTCCCCTAGGAGATTTACGAGGGCGGTCGTTACCCCTTTTTTTTTCCGAGGCCACCTGGCCCTTCCGCCTTCGGTATATAAAACTAATTATATAAATAAAATTCGAATTTATATTATTTCCCAATTTTAATTCCATTATATCCTTTTGGTTTTTCGTATAAAAATTAAACGGGTTTACCCATTTATAAGCTATGGAATTTACCCTAATATTAGGGAGCTTAAGGCGTATTAAAAAAGGCCTAAGGCCTATATAAATGTTAAATATATAGGAATATATTCCGGTAATATTTATATTTATATTTAGGCTTTACCACTCTTTATTATTAATTAAATAATCCTGGGAATCGTTACCTCCCGTTATTATATACAAAAAAACCTTATACCGAATAATAATACCAATTTCCCCTTATAATTACCCTATTTTAAAAAGGTTTTTTAATAGGTTAAGGCCTATTATAAACTTTAAATAATTTATATAAAACACCTTTATTTAATTTATAAAATACCTTATATAACCATTAGGCGGTGGCCTAAAAGAATATAATATATAATTCTTATTCCCTTTTCCCCCCATACCTAATTTTAATTTTCGAAGGCGGTACCATAGCCTTTTTCTATTATCCTTTAGTTTTTAAAATATAAGGGCCTTTTTATTAATATAAACCTCCCTTTTTATTCGCGTATGGATTTATATTATTTTTTACTTATAAATTATAATCCTAAGCGTTTTTAATATTATAAGGTATTAAAATTAATAAAAGGGGTTAATTTATACGAAAATAATTATTATAAAAAGGACCTTAGGCCGGAGGCCGTACTTTTTAAATATACCCTTATTGGCTTTATTTTAAAATATCGCCGAAAACCTTATACGAGCCTCTTATATATACCTTTTAAAATCCTCTCCTGCGTTCTTTAATATAAACGTAATAAATATTATACCCTTTAAATAATTTTAAATAAAAATTATTCGCGGGTTTTTTTATCCTTTTATTATGGGGTTAATCCCTACCTTTATTATATTAAATAAATCGTAATTTTTAAAAAACGGGTATTATAGGGGAATTATAAGGGCCGCCTGGTTTTTAATAATTGGTATATTTTTAGGCCCCCTTAAAGGTTTAAAATCCGTAATCGTAAATTTAATATTATTTACCCCGCTATATATTTTAAGGTAATCCTTATAAGCAATTAATTATTAATGGGAAAAAGGTTAATTGTACTTTAATAATTTAATAATATTATATATATATGCCCAAATGTTTATAAAAAACGCTTTAATGGTAATGGGCCTTTAAAGCCGTTGGTAAAAGCGGTTATTTTTATAACGATCGATAGGGTTAAATATATTCCTAATAATTACGCTTATATTCCTTTAGGCAATTTCTTTAAGCTTTGGGTTATCCATATATAAAATATATAAGGGGATTGGCCCTCCCCAGCGGGCCTGGTTTTTATATAAGCGTTAAGGTTTAATAAGGGTTTTTATATAAAAAATCACCTTTCGGAATAATTTAAATAAAAATTCCGATTAATATTTAGGTATTTAAGCATTGGTTTCGTTTTTTAGCCTTAACCCTTCGAAGGTATAATTTCCTATTATTAAAATAATACTGTTTAGGGCTTTTTTTGCTTTATTGGGTAAAAATAAAAAATAAAAATAATGCTTAAATTAGAATTTTTAGGTTAAAAGGGTTAAAAAGGTATTAAATACCGGGGGTTGGGTTAAGGGTAATATAAACTTTTAAAGGGTAAGGGAATTTAAAAATAAAAAGTTAAATTAAAATGGAAAATAAGCTGAGTAGGATTATATTATAAAGATTTAAGGTTAAAAAATAATATGGTTAAAAAAAATCGAGGAAATATAAGGGAAAAAAAGGGGGTATTTATACTTATAAGGCTTAAATATATTGGCGGGTTTTAAATAAACGGTGGTATTTTTTTAAATAAATAGGTATTTTTTTAAGCGTTCCCATTATTACCCTTTTGTTTTATTACCCTTATAATTCCTATAACTTTTATAATTATTAACGGGCCTCCCATTTTTAATCGGATAACCATATAAATATTTTTAGCCCAACTTTTTTCCCTCTTTTTTCTCCTATACCTTTAATAATCCTTCCTCCTATATACTTCTTATTAATGCCTTTTTTCTCCCTATAATACTTTTCTTTTTATATATTCCTCGCTTTTTTCCTTTCCTCCGAGCCCTTTTTCCTTTAAACACTCGCTCCCTTTATTATCCCCTTTTTTTAATCTACTCCCTAATCCTTTTAAAATATATTTTATTTAAACCAAAATAATAATAAAAAGGTTTATAAAGGGTTTCTTAATCTTTTAACTTTTATTCGGTATTTATTAACGGCCAATAGGCCTTTTGGTTTTTTTAAACCTATTATACCTATAAGCCAGCCTTTTTTTTTTCCTATACCTTATTATATAATTTTTACTTTCCCTTATTTTTGCACTTTTTCTTTTTTTATAAAAGGGCCCGGGGCTTATATTATAAAAAGCCGTACTCGGATTATTAAATATTTTACTTATAATTAGGCGGCCTTTTTAATTAACGCCACTTTTATTATTACCCGAAACCCTTTTTTAAATATATTCTTTTTAAATTATTAACTTTATATAAGGTTATTTAATTTTAATTTTCCTGGTAATTATTCTTACTCCTTTTTCTTCGCCGGTTAAACCGCGAGGCCGTATTGATCGGGTGCTTTAAAATTTAATTATTAATTCCAGCGGCTTTGCTCGGCTCCCTTTTTCTCTCCTATTACTTTATACCGTTTATTAATTTAACCTTATATAATAAACCAGCCCGGGCCTTTTTTTCCAGGGTTTATTTAAAGATCGTTTTTTACCTTTTCCTTTAATTTAATCCCCCTAAATTAACCACCCTAGCGTACGGTTACGGTTTTTAAAATTAAAATACCTTTTAAACATAATACCGTTTAAACCTTTTAGTTTGGTATTTTTCCGCTAAGGCTGTTCTTAAGCCTTATTAAAAGGACCCGGTTTAAGCCGGTTTTGAATTTCGTTTATAAGGTTTATTCCACCTTTATACCCTTTCCATTTTTATCTCTTAGGGCTAAGCAGGATTAATTATCGTTACTTTTTTAAAATATCCTTTATTATTTTTAATTTGGCCTATTTAAGGACCCTCCTTTAAATTATATTTATATGGCCATATATATTAATCTGGATATATTTAAAACCCTTTTTAAAATTACCAGCCTGGCCCCTGTATTATATAAAAGGGTTAATCGGCTTATTATTATTTTTATTTTATATAAAGGTTTTTTAGGGTAAATTATAAATGGTTTATATTTCTCCCTTTACTTTTATTATTAATAAGCACTGGCCGTATAATTTAAAGGCGTGGTAAATTAAAACCCTTATAAATATTATACCTTCGGGTGGGCAAATTATTTTTAAGATTAAAAGCCTAATATTTTTATTTATTATATATTCCCCTTTTTTAAATATATTTCCGTTCCTAAATATACCGGGGATAAATATAATAATTACCTTTGGTTTAATAAGGTTTATATAATTAAAAATAAAGGCCTTAAAAAATATATATTGGTTTTAAATTCCGATCCTTTTTATAATAATTATACCCCTTATAAAAAGTTCCGTATTAAAAAATTATTTAATAATACGGTATAAGAGTAAAATATTAAATATTAAAAGGATTATTTCGAAATTATTCTCGGCGGCCCTAACCTTTTAAAAATTATAAACATTTTAAATTTGGGGGCTAAAAATATTCCCGGCCTAACCAGGCCTTTTATATAATTTATATAAGGGTCTGGTTTTTTTGGCGCTTATAATCGAGGGGGTGGCCGAGGTAAAGCTTTTAAAAAAAATAGCGGTGGTGGCGCGGCGGCCTTTTAGGCTCCTGCTTATCGCGAGGGTTTACGCTTTCGTAAAAAATAGGGAATAAAATTTTTCAAAATTAAACCATAATTTCTTCGTCCCGCGATTAATCCTTTCGCTATTGCCAGAATAAAAATTATGCTATATAGGATTATCTAATAGCGTCCTTTAATATAAAAAATTAAGTTTTTCCCACAAAGGAATTTTTACTTTTGCATATGGCCCTTTAAATAGGGATCCCGCCCTTTTTTCTTTATAAATTAAACGAATAAATTAAAACTTAAACGGGTAATCTCCTTTTAAAATTAAAAAACTATTTTTAATTGCCACCTATAAATAGTTTAAAATAAGGCCATTCGGTGTGGTATAGGAGCGGAAAAAAAAAAGTATAAAAATATTCCCTTTTAAATTTCTGGATAAGGGAATATGGTTCTTTTTTTATATACGTATATATACCTCGGATTATTAATAAAACTTTAGGTGTGTGGTTTTTACTGGGTCCTTTTATAATATTTAGTTTTAAATTGGTTAGGGCTTATTATTATATAAAAAAGGGGATATGGAAAAAAAGGAATTTCTTTTTATATGGTAATTCCTTTAAAGGTTTTATAATACTGTACAGTTTTATTCCTTTATAAAAGGAATATTACCGAATTTTTTTATAATTATTATTAGGATTTAAAATTATACTTTTTTCGTCGTTTTTAAAAAAGGTATTTTTCCCAATTCCCGCTTTTTATTCTTTAATTTTTCCATATTACGTGGTTTTCTTAACCGTAATATTATAATAATATATTCGGTTAAATTATTTTCTTCCTTCTAATTATTATTATAAAATATTACCGTTCGGTATTAATTCTTACCCAAATTTTTTAATATATCGTTCCTAATATGGCCTTTTAAGCCATCCTCCTTATCGCTTAATCCTATATAATCCTCTCCCAACTTATTATTTTATTTTAAATAAAATTCCCATTTTTTTTAAATATTATTATTAATTCCTGCCGGCTTACTCCACCATCCGTTTTTTTGGACAAATTTTTTAACCTTATTATTCCCGATTATATATTTAAAGGGAAGGCTTCCCTTATAAGGCTCCCTAAATTATACCGTTTTTCTTTTATTCGAAAATTTATAAATAATATAAGGTTTTATTTATTAAGGGTTTTATTTATTCTTTATACTTTTAACCCTTATAATTAATATTTATCGTAATATTAAATCCCCTTTTTTTAATAAAATCTTCCTTATCTTTCCGCTATTTTTTTTATCCATATACTTGGCCCTGGTTTCCCTATTCCATCGTAGGATTTAGGCTACCTTTATCAAATCCGTTTTTTTCCGTTTTATTACCCGGCTTCTTTTCGCCAAAAAATCCGCATACGGTATATTACCTTTTTAATTAATTATTCTCCAAATAGGGAGCGCTATTTTAATAAGGGTAATCATTTTTAACCATATTATAACGCGTATAGGGAAAATCCTATAATTTAATTTATTATAATTTTTTATATTATTAATACCCTTGGGTACGCGTTAATCTAGCTGCCGCCTAATTTTATTAATGTATCCCTGGTGCTTAAATGGTGGTATTTTATTCCCCCTTATAATTATAAATTATACACCGATACCGTAATTTTGGCCTGGCCTATTTATTTTATAAATTTATTTAAAAACCCTCGGTTTTCCGGTCCTTTATTAATTATTAATTTCCCATATATCCCATATTTATAAATTATATTTTACCAAATAAAATTAGCCATTTACCCTACGGTGGCTTTTTGTAATAATCGCCCTTTAATCTATTTTATTAAATTATATTTGGCCTATATAATATAAATATACCCTTTCCTTAATAATATTTAAAAAATATCGAATAAAACCTTAAAAAAGGGGGTTAAAATAAGGTTAAAAAATTTTAACGGTATTTTAAACCTTTAAGGGTTTCGCTTTTAATAAATTAAGCAGGTTTTTAATACTTTTTACATTTACTTTTATTATCCTTTTTAATAATAATATTAAATAATAAAATTAAATATAATGTTTTGTCCTTTATACCCTCCGTAAATATAATTATTTTAAATAATATATTTCCGGGTTTAATTATTATTAACCACCAATTATAATTATAATTTACCCTTTAAGATTTTATGCCAAAGTTTTTAATCCTTTATCAAATAATTTAAAGCCTTCCTTTTTTAATAAAGGAATAATTTATAAAAAATATTATTCGGTTTTTTTAGGGTAATAAGGAAATACACTATTTTTCGGGATTTATGGCTTTATATTTTTCCTCCTAAAATCTTAATATTCCTCCAATTTTATATAGCCCTAAATATATATAATTATGTATTAATAAAATCTTCGATATTTTCCTCCAATTTATTATCTTTTTCGTTTAAGGATCCTGGGGGTTTTTATAATAACGCGTTTACCATAGCGTTTTTATTTCCTAATATATACTTTATATTAAAATCGAATTACCGTATTTATATAATCCATTTAATAATAAATACTCCGGATAAATTAATAATATTATTATTAAATTAATATATTATATTAACCGTATTTATCCTAAGGGTAAAATACGCGCCGTATAAGTAATTCCGTAATCGCTTTAAAATTATAAGCAGCCCCTTATATTTTAATTTGGCCGAATAATATATTCCTTCGGCTTTTTTTTAATAATTAAACTCGTACCTTGCCATTAAAACCTTCCCTTCCCTTTTTTGGCCGATCCATACTCCCCATCCGGTTCCTAATACGTTTGCTTTAATAATAATACACCCTGCCTCCGGGGAATAATTAATTTTAATTAAAACTAAGGGTAATATTAGGGCTTATTTAAAAATCTCCATTACTCTTATATACTTTTTCTCCTAAATAAACTACGCCCCTATACGGGTAAATTCGTATAGGGGTTTAATAATATAAATAAAATCCTTAATTAATATTCGGTAAAAAACCATTATATTAATAAATCTTTTAATATTTAATATATTTTTAAAAACCGTCCACTTTTTAATTTTAATAATTTTGGCCTATTTAGGATTACGGCTATTTATTCCGCACATAAAACCTATTATTACGGCTAATTTTTGGCACCATTTAAATTTAACCATAAAGATCGTGGTCCCGGCCAACTTATTCCGCAATAATATTTAATCCAAATTCCTAATATATTCGGCCATATATTACCGTACCCCTGGGTAAATTTCTCGCCTATTATATATAATAATAAAACCTTTAATCGTAATATTATCGATAAGTATTCTATATATTATTAGAATAAAATTTAAAAGAATAATAAAAATAATCCTGTAAAATTAAGTAATATTATTCGTTCCTTTTTACGGAAGCGTGGTTATTTTAAATAGGCCGGCGAATATTATAAAGGTAATAAAATTTCGGGATTTTAAATTAAACACCATTTGGTTATATTTAAAGTAAAAATCCAGGAGTAAAATAAATAAGTAATAGGTTATATTCTTTATAAACTTATCGGTAATTAGAGGTATAAAAGCATTATAAATTATAACCGAATTAAGCCTTTTTGTTAAATTAATTAAGCGGTATTTCCTATTTTTTCTTTAATTAAAAACCAGGGGTTGCGGTACGCCGCTTAATTTGGCTTAATCACCCCTTTTTTTCTTCGCTCCTCGAGCATTTTAATTACCACCGTTATTAATACCTTAGGGATAGGAATATTTTTAACCTACCACCCTATATAAGGTACCGTATTAATCTTTTGGAAAGGGGTTATATTAAAATTAATTTTACCTAAATATTCCCAAAACCATACCAATATTAATTTTTTATTTATAAATATATTTATAAATATCCTTTATTTTTCCCTTTATAATTCCCCGAAGGATTTTAAAATCTTATTTTTTTTTTTAATATAAGCCTGGTACCGCTGCACCCTGCCTTATATAATCGTAGGTAAATATATTCGCTTTATTTAATATTATTACGATTTTTTTCCGATGGTTTATTCTTTTCCCATTTTTTCTTATATTAATCCGGGTTTATAGGGGCCGCTTTATATTTTACTTAAGCATCCACGGGCTTTATTTTATTTACCACACGCTTATATATAATAAAAATATTAATAATATTAATATTATCGAGGGGAAATACCTTTTAGGTTCCGCCAACGCCTAGGATTTCGTTAATAATAAAATCTCGTATTCTTTTTTTATTATTTTACAGCTCCCGATTGTTGCCCTTATAATACTCTTTTGGGAAAATGTCTAACCTTTTCCTGGCAGCTTCTCTTTTATAATTAAGGTTCCGTAAATAATCGTAAGGCTTTTTACACCCCTACCCCTTTAACTAATAAAAGGTAACCTTTATATTTGGTTCTCCGGTCCAAATCTTTTTATTTAAACGTTTTTCCCCTTTTTACGGCCCATTAATATACCCCTTTATAAATATATCCTCCTTAAACCTTTTTACAAGGTATTTAATTTCCTTTATAAAAAATTAGGCTATTATTTTTTCGTTATTCGAATCCAAAACTTTTATCATATAGGCAGGGATTTCGATTTTACCAGTACGGGGTTTCCCTAATTTTATACTGGCCTTTTTTTTTTTATTGGTCGAATTATAAAGGCTTTCTGCATTTTCTTAAAAACCTTTATTCTTTAGGAATAAATATTACGGAGTATTCTTCCACGTTTTTTTTCCAGGGTTAAATTTATAATAATAATAATATAATTGCTCCCTTTTATTTCGAGCTCCCCAATTAATGCATTGCGCTTCTTATTATAACGCTATTTCCACCCCGTTATTATAATAAAAGGCATTCCTAATATTATTTTTGGCGCCCCTTCTCGATTTTTTTTTAGTATAAAAAAATTCTGCGCAATACGTTTAAGTTTTAAAAAAACGTGCACCTATTACCGTATAATTAAGGTTAAATTAATCTTTTGGTTATTATAACCGAAAAACGCAACTCGCGCCTGGTAAGCCTTAAAGCCGTATTTTTAGGCATAGGTTTATTTTAAAATATTGGCTTTCGCGCCTATATTTATAATAGCCCTGGCCAGCCTATTCTTTGGCCCTCCTATATATATTAATAAGCACGGGCTCGGGTAAAGGAAAAAAGGGATTATTAAGGGGATTAATACCAATGGGTTAGGAATATTAATTAAATAGGAAACTACCTTTCCTCCTTTTAATACTGCCGCTTTTAGGCCTCCTGGCAGGCTTATAAATAAAACCCTAAAGTTTATACGCTTGTATTATTAATATAACTAAATGCGTATAAGGTTTATAAATTTTAATTCCTCTAGGGGTATATTATTAATAAAGCGTATTTCCATTTTAATCATCTGGTAAATATTAGGCCTATTTAGAATTACCTATTAATATTCCTTTGGCTTTTTACCCTTATAAATAACTTTATTAATAATTGCCTTTACCCTTATTTTACCTGCCAGTTTTTCTTATAAAATTATCCTTATAAATTATAATATTTATAATACCTTTATAATTATTAACCCGTAAGGCCTTTTTATAATCTTTATAAATTATTCTTTTATTACCTTTTAAAAAATTAAATCCGTAAACCTTAAGGGGTTTTTACGCTTATTACCTAAGGGCGCCTTTTTTTCCTCCTATATATTACATTTTATTTTCTCCTTTATCGCGCTTAATACTTTTTTATGGCCAAAATCCTTTTTTTTTCCTTTGGCGCCTTTTTCTTCCCCAACCGCTTTAACCTTATTTTCCACTCTTACTTTTTTTAGGGGCCTACCTTATTCTTTTTTAATTTCTTCCTGGTTATAATTAAAAACCGATTACGCCGTTTTATTATAAATATTAATAATAAGGGTTTCCATTATTATTTCCGCTTTTATATTCTCCCAGCTTTCCTATAAATACTCCTTTACCGCTGTTATTTTACCTTTTATTATAATAAATGGTTAATTATTTTAAATATTATTATTTTTAGGGATTTTGTAAACCTTATTGGTTAGATTTATTTATAGCTGGCGTATTTAAGGTACCTGGTTTTTTTTATTAATTAAGCCAGGCGTGTTTTTTAAAAACCAGGGGTTTTTTATAATTATATTTTAGGCCTTTTATACCCGATCGTATTAATTCTTAGGTACTTCTTTCTGCTTATAATACCGTAGGAATATGATTTTTATTAATACTTCTTTTATAATTATATTATTAAATATTTTAATGGGCCAGGTATTATATTTATTTCTTTCGAAATCCTATTTTGGTATTCGATAAAAGGGGTATTTATAAAGGACTCCGTTAATTCGATTTTAAATATCCTATAGGCAATTATATAATATATGATTATTTCCTAAGCACCAATAATATTTTATTATTTTAGTTTAATACTGGGGCCTTTTATTAAAACTGGTTATTAATATAAAAAATGCTTATACCTTTAAAATTTCCAAAAAGATTATACTGGTTTTTTAACGGAATTCGGCCTAAATATAATAAAATCCCCGCGTATGGTTTCGTTTAATTTAATAAATTTAATTAAAATTATACTTATAATGGTTTTTATATTAAGGCTTATTTTCCCTAATTTTATTATTATTCAGTACCAATTTCACTTTTTTGCCTATTTTTTAATTTAATAATATATATATATTAGCCATGCTTAAAATACTTAGTTTTTTAATTAGGTTTTATTTAATTATTTTGGGTAAAACTAATCGGTTAATAGGTATTTTATCGTTTCCTTATGGTCGGAGCGCGGGCGGCAAATCGCGGGGATTAATCTAATTCCTTTAGGCCATTTTAGCCAAATCGTATCGGTTGGCTTATTAAAACTAAGGGTCGATAGGGTTACGCGTGACTGCCTTAGCGCGGGCGGTGGTCCCTTTTTCTTCCTATTAAAATTTATTTCCGAACAGCTTTATTATCTTCTTATATTAATCCCGGAACGCTTTAAATTTTTGGAAAAATTCCTCGTGGGTTTTAAAGCATAGGTCGTTATTTATAATCCCTGTAAAATTGTATAATTAAGCCTATAATATATTATTAAAGGCGTTTAGGAACGCGTTCGATAAAATAATATTATTAATATAACCCGTATAATTCTCCTTATATTAAACGAGCCGGCGTTTCCACCCCGCGATATATAACCATTATTAATTAATATTTTTTATAGGCCAGTTTTAATAGGCGAAGCGCTCCAGGTCTGCCATATTACGGCCTTTTTAAAAGGTATCCTTATTTACGAATTCCGTTTTTAAAACCTTTTTCGCTTTAATCCATATTTTTCCTATAATAAGCAATTCGATTAATTCGGCGTAAATATTAATATAATATTATATAATATAATTTATTTTTTACGCATTGTTTAAAAATATTACTTACTTAAATATTTAATCCAATTAATACGTATATTGGGAAATATTATCTCCCCTAAATATTACGCTTCCTTATATATTAAAAAACGGTAATAATAATCGGATTATAATATATTGGTTTATTTCGTGGGAATTATATTAATTAATACTAAATACTATTTCTATAAATTGGCCGGGGAATAATATTTATTTTATCCTTTAAAATATTGGAAAAATATTCGTATTATATTTTATCCGGGGCATTGGTATAATAAAAGTTTTAAATAGTGGGATTTTAAATAAGGGAGGGTTAAAAGGCGATCGCTCGGCTTTTTATTTATATGGTAAGGTTTAAGCTTTATTAACGCTTTCGGGTATTTTTACTTTCGAAAATCGTTTTTAGGCCTAAGGCCTATTTATAAGGCGTTTTTTACCTTCCTTTACCGTAATAATATTCTCGCAAAAAAGCCTTTACCGCGCCTTATTTTAAGAATATAATATAATAAATTTAAATAAAGGAATAATTTTTTAAAAAATAAAATAATTTATAAAAGATGGAAAAGATTATAAAAGTTAAAGTTTAAACAGGTTTTTAAAGGGTAATATAATATAGGATTATTTTTCCTTAACCCTAGGCTAGAGAATTATAAACGGTCCCTTAAAATTAAAAATAATAATAATGGTAATGCTTTTTAGGCCTTTTAAGCGTAATTGTGGGATTTTTATAATTCGAAATAAGAAATTTATATAACCTCCTTAATAATTACCTTTTTATTTTTCGGGTATTAGTATTATCCTTTTGGGGCCTAAATAGATTTTATCCCTCGCGTCCCGCGCCTTGCGTTAAAAGATTTTAAGCTTTATAGGTATACCGCTTTACCGTTCTCCTTAATTACCTTTACCCCTTATTACCAATTAATCCGCTCCTGGTAATTATTAATTTGCCGGCTTTTTATAAGGCCGGGCGTAATATTAATTAATTTATTTAAACTAAAAGGCCTCGCCTTACCTTTTCCTAAACTTTAAACCTTTTATAACTTTCTTACCGTATATTTATCCCCCCTTTTTGGCCGCTTTTTTAGGTAAAGGAAATTAGGCGCCCTCGGAGGGAGGTGGGGAATTAACCATAGTTTTATAAATAAAAGCCTAAAAGTTTGGCGTTTATAATTTATAAACTATTATAATCGCCATATTTCCCTCTGGTTACGGTCCGATCGTAATAAAGTATAGGACCCTTAAACTTTTCCCAAATAAGTTTGGTTTTCGAAATCTCTTTTTTTTTTTTTTTAATAAGGCTTATATAGAATTACCTTTATATTAAATTTCTTAAAAGGGGATTAACCTTAATTTAAACGGATAATTTATATTTTTTTAAACCCTTTAAGGGATATTTCCCCTGGCATTTATTAAATTAGGCACGGGGTTTAATATTAATAATAAAAAATAAAACTTAATTTAAAAAACGGTGGGGGTTAGGCCTTTATTCGAAAAACGATTTAATGGTTACAAAAAACGGTATCCATTTTCCCTTATATTTTAAAACGTTTAATAGTTTTAATCCTTCCTTTTTTTTATACCCTTTAAAAAATGGCAAAGGTACTTTATAACTTTTATTTTTTATTTACGGGGTTTTAGCCGGGATTATACGAATTATTTTTCCGCCATATAATATTTGGGATTTTTTATAACCGTAATAAGCCCCTATAAACCAAGCCCGATTATTATATATTTTCTCTTATTTATAAATAAAATATTAATATTATTTAACTTCACCTGCTTTTTCCCAGATCGGTTTAAAATGCCTCCGTAATCTCCACCTTAATATTATTATCCCCTTAACCGGAATTATATAAATTATCCCTTTATTATATAATTTTTAGGATTTTTTATATAATTATAAGTAAGGTTATAATACGGGCCAGTTTAAGGGCGCTTTATTTAGCCCTTAAACTTCCGCGGTAATTTTAACCAGCCCTAATTATCCCTTCTCCTTAAAACTTCTTTTAATAATATAAGGGCACTTTTATTATTTTCCCCCTTATTTTAAATTTAACCGGAATTATATAAATCGCCCCTCCGTTACGCAGTTTTTAAAATCCTTTATAACCGTAATACCTTCGAAACTTAAGCTGGGCTTATAAAAATATTCCTTTTATTTAAAAATAGGATTATAATCCTGCTTTTTTTTATACGTATTATTATTTTTAATAATCCCTTCCTTTAATTCTTTTATAACCGAGCAAATAAAAGCTTTTTTATTATATTTCGCCTTAATTTTACGCCGGACTTTTATAATATAATGGGGGTTTAATTATTTATTAGCCTTTATTATTTTGCTTATAAAAGTATAATAAGGGTGTACAGTTTTATTTAATATTTAAAGCCTAATCCCTTTTTGGCCTTCCCACCGCGATTATATACGCGCTTTTAACCGGTACCGGGCCTATTTTAAAATCGAATTCCCATTATTTAACTTTAGCCCTTATAAGTTTACAATATTACCAGGGTAATCTTATAATACCGTAAAACTTCCGCATTATTTTTTCTTTTTAAGGATATATTTCCTGGTTTTTCCGTAATAATAAATCGTTTAAAATATAAATAATTAGGTTTCGCAAGGTTTTTAAATTCCGTATATTATATAAATTTACCCAGCTTTACTTATTATTACCCTTAATTTATTATGCTTATTTTATCCTAAAGGTAATTGATTTTTAACCGGATATTACGCTTTTATTATTATAGGAAAAAAGCTGCCCCCCCCAAAAAGTATAATTTACGCGATTTTTTAAATTTTTATAATACAGCGTACTAATCGGTCTTTAGTTTTATTATAATATAAATATCCGCTTTCGTTTTTTATAGTGTAAATATTACAAATTCCTTACCGGTATACCGTAAAAGGGTTTTTCCACCTTAATATAATAATTTCCGCGGATTTCTATTTATGCTTATTAATATAATTCTATATAATATTATTCCCTAATTATAATTATTAATTTAAATTAATTAGGGGGAAAGAATAATAAAGGAATTCCTTAAATTTTAATCCTAAAAAACGCAGGCTCGTTATTAAAATTTAAATTCGTAAATCCTGGTTAAATTTTTAAAAAATATAACGGGGAATAGGTTTAATAACCTTATTATATGGTCGGTATTTAAAACCAAGTTATTTAATTTGGTTAAACCTTTAATTGCCTATTTAGGAGCGGTAATACCCTAGAAAATATAAAATAATCCTATATAGGATTATTCCTAAACAATAATATAATATTTAGGGGAAAATATAATATATTAAATAATAATTATATTATTATAATTAAGTTTCTGCCGCCATAATTCATTGCCCTCCCAGAAGTCCCACAAGTCCCGGGGGTCCTCCTGGCTTTTTATATAATCCTATACAGGATTATTTTAGGGCTTTAAACTTATTATTTAAATAATCGCGCCGGGCGCCGGTCTTTGGTATAAATGCAGCGGGGGATACCTCCGGCACCGCTATAGTACCCGTGCATAATAAAAAATAAATTAAGGCCGATTAATAATAAATCGCGATTATTAATAATTAATTACACTACCGGTAAAAGCCCGGGCCAATCCAGCTGCTTTATTAATACGAATATTCGCCAAAAATATTAAACCTTATGGTTTACTTACTTAATCGCGCCATTGATTTAAGGGTGGAATACGGTTAATAATCGTTATATTATATTTATTAATTTATATAAACGCTATTAAAAACCACCCACCCAATTTAACCCTTTATTATTTATAATCGTTTTAAAAAAACCGTGGAAACCTTAAAAATATTATATAAATCTTTCGGCGTATACCTCCGCCATTATGAATATTATGGTTTTTAAAATTACGCCCTTATAAAGGCGGTTGGTAATTATTATTAAAAAACGGGGCCTATACGGGTCCGCGGCGGGAAGGTTTATTATAAAATCCACGGATATTTTGCTTTAAAAACGGTCCGCCATTAGGAATAATTTTAATAAACCCTTTTTTGAATTTTTCCATACGGTGGTCTTACCGTATATATTATAATTATATATAAAACGGCGTATTATACGGATTATACCCGGCCAAAAATAATTACGGGATAATATTATTATTATTTTATAGCGTCCCGGGTGGTTAATAATTATAAAATTATAAACCCGCTAAATAAGGGCGGTTTATAATTATTCCCACGCTGGTATTTAACGCCGGTCCTTAAAACGCAGGTATTTTTTGGGTCCAAGAAAATATTCTATAATAAAAACCTTCGTTTTTATATCCGGGGGGAATATTTATTCCCCTTTTTTAATTACCCTCCGTATGGTCTTATACTGGTTATTATATTATACCGTTACGAATTATAATTCTTAAAGTTCGGCATTTTTAAATGGCGGGCTTAAAAGGGCCCCTATATTATATACGGCCGCCGGTAATCAATTATATTAAACTAATTAAAAACTACGGCCGGTAAAACGATCGTTTTTTTCCTCTTTCGGTATATTCGGGCCCCGCCGTAATAATACGTCGGGCACCAGGGATAACCGGCCGGGGCGGAATTTTAATTAAAAATGGTACCGATATATTTATTTTTATTAATAAACCTGGTATTTTAATAAGCGTTTTTTAATTATAAAATACCGTAAATTATTATAATTTAAGTATATCCGGAATATACCGGTTATATTACGGAGTTTTATATCCTATACCTTTATATTTTTTATTATAACCAGAAATCTTTTATTATAAATATTATAATTATATTTGGCGGGTATTAATTATTAAGGGAAAAAGGCCCCGGGGCGTAATATTCCCGCTTCGCTTTATTAAAAAAAGGAAAAGCTTATTACCTATCCTAAATTATTGGCCTTTAAAACCGTTTCCGCCGCCGGATTTAATTATACCAGCACCGGGGGGGCCATAAATACCCTTTTTAATTACTAAAACGCTTCGGATTTAATAACGCCCTAATAAAACCCTTTTCATTTTTTAAAAAGGGCGGAAAGCGGGAGTTTTAAATTAAAAAATTGGTTAATAAATTCCTGATAAAAATTAATAAAGCCTAAAAAACTGCGGACCCCTTTTACAGTTATAGGTTTTTCCCATTTATATATAGCCCGCAGTTTTTTCGGGTCGGCGTATATTTTTTCTTTTATTATTATAATAAACGCAAAATATATTACTTTTTTCGCTATAAAAACGCATTTGGGTAAGTTTAATTAAAGGTTTATATTGCGGAAGTTTTTTATAATTTGGCGGACTTTTAAGATATGGTTTTGCTTTATACCGTTTAAATAAACTAATATATTATTTATATACGCCGTATAAAATATATTAAAAAACTCGGGTAATATATTATTAATATATTATTAATATATGGTTAAAATAATACTCCCGCGTTATTAAAGCCGAACGGGATTATTATTTATTTATATAGGCCAAAATAAATTCCAAATATTATTTTCCATTTATTTTTATAACGAACGCGTAATTTATAATAAGCGGCTTTAATATTTACCTTAATAAATCAACGCGCCTTAACCAGGGTTTATAATATTTTATAAATAAGCGGTAAGGGGTAACGGTTTTAATATATAATCGCGTTTAACCCTTTATAATTATAATAAAAATATAATCCGCCCCCCGGTTTTTTAATAAAAAGTACCGGGGCGCGTACGGGAAAATTATTGGCTCTTATATAATTCTTATTAAATAATTCCGTTAGGCTTTTTAATAAAACTAATAACTTCTCCCTTAATATACCGTAAATCGAACCCTATAATATTTACGGGTCCTTTTCCTCGGTATTTTTTACCAATTTTATTATATGGTTTACGGAACCGCGGTAAAATAATAATGCCTATTTTTTATCGGGTTCGAATATATTTTCCAGCCCTTTTAATTTATCGGGTGGCCAAAATAGCTTGGCCATTAATACCTTTAATTATTGGTTAATATTATATAAGAATATCGCGAATAATATTAGGTCGCTCGCTTTGCTTTATATACCATAATATATAGGGTGGTAATATGAATTAATTATATATTCGTTAAAACGGTACCCCTTAACCCTTTTTTTTTTATTAAAAGGTTTGCCCTATTAATATAAATCCGCTTTTTTACCGCTTTATATATAACCGGTTCCTTTTTACATTATGGTTTGCCTAATATTATTAGGTATAAATGGTTCGGGACGGGGTAATAAAAATAATATTAAAAATACATATTAATATTAATATTTATATATATCGCCTTTATTATTATAGTTTTTTATTATACGGGTAATACGGATACGTATATTAATATTTTAACGGGTACCGGAATACGTAAAAGGCGAAGTTTGATAATAATAAAATTATAAATCGCGCCGTAATATAAGTACCCGTTATTAATAAAAGCGTTGGTAAATTAAATCCCATTTAAATAAATGTTTATTAAAAAAGGGGTGGCGTTTATCCGCTTTATTCCTTTTATTATTTCGCTCCGCATTGGCGGCTTTTAGGTATGCCTGCGCCTAGGAATTACGCTTTTAATTCGTCTTCCCCCTTATTTTCGCTTAAGGCCCCCGGGTAGGGTATTACGCCTACGGTATTAATCCGGACCTTTTTAATTAGCTTAACCGGGGCTAATTTATATTTTAAAATAAAATAATTATTAAATTTATACCGAATATATTAATCTTCCCTACGCCGGCGCTTTATTTTAATTACGATTATTTATTTAATACGGCGTGGCTTATTTTTTAGTCTAAAACTCGTGGTATTTACCCCTAATATTAGTGTATCCGGGGTTTTTTAAAAACGCGATTAATATATTATTAATACAATTTTTTTTTTTTTACCTAATACCGAATTTATACGGAATATAATATTGGTAATTATACGAACCTATTTTTGGTAAAAATTAAAAAGGTAAACCGATATTAATATTAGGCGGAGGCGCTGGGATATCGCTTTATTTAATAATATAAGTTTAATAGAAGTATCCTATACGGCGCCCCTTATATTTACCAAGAATTATTTAAATCGGGCATAAAAGGCTAGGAATAATTACCTTTTCCCTTAATATACAAAGTAAAACTTTTTCGCCGCTCGTTTATAATTATTAGGGTTTCCGAATACCATTATTAGGTGCGTAATAAATCGCGCGGCATTTTAATTTATCGATTTATCTTCGCCGTAAAATATTATAAGAAGGGTTTTTGGTTTATTCTTTAAATAAGCCTTAATATTATACCATAAAAACGCATGGCCCTTAATAAGGTCCTGGTCCAGGATTAATTTATATTCGATTTTAATCCGGAATACCTTTTATTTTATCTTATTATTATTAAATTTCGCCGGCCAGGGGAATTGTCTCCGTTATAAGATTATTATAACCGGCGGATTATAGTTTATTAAGGCGGGCGGCGTTTAATACGCCCCCGAGATCCGGGTATCGAGGGCCGCGAGCATTTAAATTAGGCGTCTTTTTATATTATTTAGCTCGGCGGCGGATTTATTATTAACGGCCGCAAATACCCGGGCTATTTTCTAATAAATAAGCAGCGTTACCGCCTCGGGGGGGGTTTATTATACTTATTCACCGGCGGGAGCCTAATTATTTTTATTCGGATTATTATTTATAATAAAGGCGCTGCGGGATGGGTGCGAAATAAAATATGGTAATGGATTACTTAAAAATCGAATATATATAAAGGATTAAAATTATATTAAGGAATAATAATAAATATTATAATAATATATATATTCGATTTACGGAGGGGAAAAAGAGAAGAAAAAGGGGAAAGGCTTGGGAATGGGGGGAATAATCCATGGATAGTTTCTTATACATATCGGTTTCGCGGCTAGCCCGCTGTGTGTACGTTGTAATATGGGTGGGCCTATGATAATTATACCCTTATAATAATTTTAAATAAAGATTATTCACGGGTTTTTTTACCCTTTTATTATGGAATTAACCCTTACCTTTATTATACCAAATAAATCGTAATTCTTAAAAAACGGGTATTATAGGGGAATTATAAAGGCTGCCTGGTTTTTAATAGTTGTTATATCCTTACGCCCCTTTAAAGGTTTAAAGTCCGTAATCGTAAACCTAATATTATTTACCCCATTATATATTTCGATGTAATCCTTATAGGTAGTTAATTATTAATAAAAAAAAGGCTGGTTGTATTCCAATTACTTAATAATATTATATATATATGCCCAAATATCCACGAAAAACGCTTTGGTAATAATAGGCCATCGGAGCCGTTAATAAAAGCGGTTAATCCTATGGCGGTCGATAAAGTTAAGCATATTCCTTTGGGCGATCTTTTTAAGCTTTAAATTATCCATATATAAAATATATAAAGGGATTGGCCCTTCCCAACGTGCCTGGTTTCTGTATAAGCGCTGGGGTTTAATAAGGGCTTTTATATAAAGAATCACCTTTCAGGATAATTTAAATAAAATCTCCGATTAATATCCAGGTATTTAAGCATTGGTTTCGTTTTTTAACCTTAACCCCTCGAAGGTATAATCTCCTATTATTAAAATAATATTATTTAAGGCTTTTTCTTTTATTAAATAATAATAAAAAATAAAAGGTATGCTTGGATTAAAGTTTTTAGGTTGAAAGGGTTAAAAAGGTATTAAATGCCGGGGCTTAGGTTAAGGGTAATATAAGCTTTTAAAGAATAAGCGGATTTAAAAATAAGGAGTTAATTTAAAATAAAAAATAAGTTAAGCAGGATTATACTATAAAGATTTAAGGCTGAGAGATAATATGGTTGGAAAAAATCGAGGAAATATTAGGGGAAAAAAAAGGGGTATTTATACCTATAGGGTTTAAATATACTGGCGGGTTTTAAATAAGCAATGGTATTTTTCTAAATAAATTGGTATTTCCTTAAACGTTCTTATTATTACCCCTTTACCTTATTACCCTTATAATTCCTATAATATTTATAATTATTAACGGGCCTCCCATTTTTAATCGGATAATTATAGAAGTACTTTTAGCCTAATTTCTCTCCCTTTCTTTTCTCCTATACTTTTAATAATCCTGCCTTCTATATACTTTTTATCGGTGCCTTTTTTCTCCTTATAATCCTTTTGTTTTTTTATATTCCTTACTTTTGTCCCTTTTTCCAAGCCCTTTTTCCCTTAAATATTCGCTCCCTTTATTACCTCCTTTTTTTAATCTACTCCCTAATTTTTTTAAAATATATCCTATTTAAACCAGAGTAATAATAAGGAGGCTTATAAGGGGCCTTTTAATTTTTTGGCTTTTATTTAATATTTACCAGTGGCCAATAGGCCTTTTGGCTTTTTTAAACCTATTATACTTATAAAACAGCCTTCTTTTTTTCCTATACTTTATTATATAATTTTCGCTTTTCCTCGCCCTTATATTTTTCGTTCTTTTATAAAAGGGCCCGGGGCTTATAGTATAAAAAGCCGCACTTTAATTATTAAGCGTTTTATTTATAATTAGGCGGCTTTTTTAATCGACGCCACTTTTATTATTACCCAAAGCCCTTTTCTAGGTATATTGTTTTTAAATTATTAATTTTATATAGGGCTATTTAATTTTAATTTCCCTGGTAATTGCTCCTACTCCTTTTCCTTTACCGGTTAGGCCGCGAGGCCGTATTAATCGGGTACTTTAAAACCTAACCATTAATTTTAACAATTTTACTTGGCTCCCTTTATCCCTTTTATCGCCTTATACCTTTTATTAATTTAACCTTATATAATAAACCAGCCCGGGCTTTTTTTCCCAGGGTTTATTTAGGAGGTCCTTTTTTACCATTTTCTTTAATTTAATCCCTTTAAATTAACCACCTTAATATATGGTTGCGGTTTTTAAAATTAAAATATTTTTTAGGCACGATACCGTTTAAGGCTTTTAGTTTAATATTCTTCCGCCGAGATTATCCTCGAGCCTTATTAAAAGCACCCGGTTTAAGCCGGTTTTGAACTTTCTTTATAAGGTTTATTCCACCTTCGCACCCTTTTTATTCTTACCTTTTAAAATTAAGGAGGATTAATTATTATTACTTTTTTAAAATATCCTTTATTATTTTTAATTTGGCCTGTTTAGTGACCCTTTTTTAAATTATATTTATATAACCATATATATTAATTTAAATATATTTAAACCCCTTTTTAAAATTACCAGCCTGGCCCTTATATTATTTAAAAAGGTTAATCGGCCTATTATTATTCCCATTTTATATAAAGGCTTTTTAGAGCACATTATAAATAATTTATATTCCTCCCTTTATTTTTATTATTAATAAACACTGGCCGTATAATTTAAAGGTATAATAAATAAAAACCTTTATAAGTATTATATTTTTAGGTGGGCGAATTATTTTTAAGGTTAAAAACCTAATATTTTTATTTATTATATATTCTTTTTTTTTAAATATATTTCCGTTTTTAAATATACCGGGAATAAGTATGGTAATTACCTTTGGCTTAATAAGGTTTATATAACCGAAAATAAAGGCCTTAAAAATATATATTAATTTCGAACTCCGATTTTCCTTATAAAAATTATACCCCTTTTAAAAAATTCCGTATTAAAAAATGATTTAATAATACGGTATAGGAGTAAAATATTAAATATTAAAAGGACTACTTTAAATTTATTTTTAACGGCCCTAATTTTTTAAAAATTATAAACGTTTTAAATTTAGGGGTTAAAAATATTCCCGGCCTAATTAGGCCTTTTATATAACCGGTGCAAGGGTTTAATTCTTTTAGCGCTTATAATCGAGGGGGTGGCCGAAATAAAACTCTTAAAAGAGGTAATAATAATGGCGCGGCGGCCTTTTAGGCTTTTACTTATCGCAAGGGTTTACGCTCTCGCAAGGAATAAGGAATATTATAAATTTTTTAAAATTAAACCATAATTTTTTTATCCCGCGATTAATCCTTTCGATATTATTAAAATAAAAATTATACTATATAGGATTATCCAATGGCGTCCTTTAATATAAAAAATTAAATTTTCCTATAAAGGGATTTTTACTTTTACGTATAACCCTTTAAATAGGGATCCCGCCCTTTTTTTTTTATAAATTAAACGAATAAATTAAAACTTAAACGGGTAATCTTTTCCTAAAATTAAAAAACTATTTTTAATTACCATTTATAAATAATTTAAAATAAGGCCATTCAGTATGGTATAGGAATGGGAAAAAGGAAGTATAAGGATATTCCTTTTTAAACTTTTTAAAAAAGGGATATAGTCTTTTTTTTATATACGTATATACGCCTCGGGTTATTAATGGAGCTTTAATTATATGGTTTCTGCTGGGTCCTTTTGTAATATTTGGTTTTAAACTGGTTGGGGGCTTGTATTATATAAGGGAGGGAATATAAAAAAACAAAGGGGGGATTTCTTTTTATATGGTAATTCCTTTGGAGGTTTTATAATACTGTATAGCTTTATTCCTTTATAAAAGGAATATCACCGAATCTTTCCGTGGTTATTATTGGTATTTGGAATTATACTTTTTTTATTATTTTTAAAATTAATACTTTTTCCGATTCCCGCTTTTTATTCTTTAATTTTTTTATATTGCGTGGTTTTTTTGGCCGTAATATTATAATAATACGTTCGAGTAAATCGTTTGCTTCCTCCTAATTATTACCATAAAATATTACCATTCGGCATTAATTCTTACCCAAACTTTTTAATATATTATCCCTAATATAGCCTTTTAAACTATCCTTTTATTGCTTAGTCCTATATAATCCTCTCCTAATTTATTATTCCATTTTAAATAAAGTTCCCATTTTTTCCAAGTATTACTGCTACTTTCTGCCGGCTTACTCCATTATTCGTTTTTTGGATAAATTTCTTAACCCTATTATTTTTAATTATACGCTTAAAGGGAGGGCTCCCTTTATAAAATTCCTTAAACTGTACCGTTTTTTCTTTATTTAAAAGCTTATAAATAATATAAGGTCCTATCCATCGAGGGTTTTATTTATCCTTTATACTCCTAATTATTATAACTGGTATCCATCGTAATATTAAATCCCTTTATTTTAATAGGATCTTCCTTATCTTCCCGTTATTTTTCTTATCCATATACTTAGCCCTGGCTTCTTTATTCCGTTATAAAATTCGGGCTGCCTTCGCCAAATCCGTTTTTTTCCGTTTTATTGCCCGGTTTTTTTTCGCCAAAAAATCCGTATACGTTATATTACCTTTTTAATTATTTATTTTCAAGATAAGGAGCGCCATTTTAATAGGGGTAACCATTTTTTAACCGTATAATAATGCGTATGGGGAAAATCTTATAATTTGGTTTATTATAATTTTTTATACCATTAATATTCCTGGGTACGCATTAATTTAATTACCGCCTAATTTTAATAATACGTCCCTGGTGCTTAAATGATGGTATTTTATTCCCCCTTAAAATTATAAATTATACGCCAATACCGTAATCTTAGCCAGGCCTATTTATTTTATAAATTTACCCAAAAACCCTCCGTTGTTTAATCCTTTATTAATTATTAATTTCCCATATATCCCATACCTATAATTTATATCTTACCAAATAAAATTAACCATTTATCCTACGGTGGTTTTTTATAATAATCGCCGTTTAATTTATCCTATTAAATTACATTTGGCCTATATAATATAAATATACCCTTTCCTTAATAATATTTAAAAAATATAAAGCGAAACCTTAAAAAAGGGGGTTAAAATAAGGTTAAAGATTTTTAATTGTATTTTTAGTTTTTAAGGGTTTCGCTTTTAATAGGATAGGCAAATTCTTAATATTTCCTGTATTTATTTTAATTATCTTTTTTAATAATAATATTAAATAATTAAATTAAATATAACGTTTTATTCTTTATACCTTTTATAAATATAATTATTTTAAATAATATATTTCCGGGTTTATTTATTATCGATTATTAATTATAATTAAAATTTACCCGTTAAGGTTTTATGCCAAAGCTTTTAGTACTTTATTAGGTAATTTAAAGCCTTCCTTTTTAAAGGAAAAAATAATTTATAAAAAATATTGCTCGGTTTCTTTAAAATAATAAAAATATACGCTATTTTTCGGGATTTATTACTCTATATTTTTTCTTTTAAAATTTAAATATTCTTTTAATCCTATATAGCCCTAAGTATATATAATTATATATTAATAAGATTTTCGATATTTTCCTTTAATTTATTATTTTCCTTGTTTAAGGGCCCTAGGGGCTTTCGCAATAACGCGTTTATTATAATTATTTTATTTTTTAATATATATTTTATATTAAAATTAAATTACCGTATTTATACGATCCATTTGGTAATAAATACTGGGGGTAAATTAATAATATTATTATTAAATTAATATATTATATTAACCGCGTCTATTTTAAGGGTAAAATACGCGCTATATAAATAATTCCGTAATCGCTTTAAAATTATATATAATCCCATATATTTTAATTTCGCCGAATAATATATTCCTTGGGTTCCTTTTTAATAACCGGACTTATATTTTGCTATTAAAACCTTCCCTTTCCATTTTTGGCCAATTTATATTCCCTATCCGGTTTTTAATATATTTATTTTAATAATAATACGCCTTACCTTTGGGGAATAATTAATTTTAATTAAAACTGGGGGTAATATTAAGGTATATTTAAGAATTTCCGTTATTTTTATATTCTTTTTCTCTTAAATAAACTGCGCCCTTATACGGGTAAATTTGTATAAAGGTTTCATAATATAAATAAAATCCTTAATAAATATTCGGTAAAAAACCATTATATTAATAAATCTTTTAATATTTAATATATTTTTAAAAACCGTCCATTTTTTAATTTTATTAATTTTGCTTTATTTAGGATTACGGCCATTTATTCCGTATATAAAACCTATTATAACGGTAAATTTTTAATATTATTTGGATTTAACCATAAAGATTATAATCCCGGCCAGTTTATTTTATAATAATATTTAATCTAAATTTTTAATATATTCGGTTATATATTACCGTACCCCTGGGTAAATTTCGTCTTTATCGTATATAATAATAATACCTTTAACCGTAATATTATTGATCAATATTTTATATATTATTAAAATAAAACCTAAGAGAATAATGGAAATAATCCAATAAAACTAAGCAATATTATTCGTTCCTTTTTACGGAAGCGTGGTAATTTTAAACAGGCCGGCGAATATTATAAAAATAATAAGATCTCGGGATTTTGGATTTAGCACCATTTAATTATATTCGGAATAAAAATCCAGGAATAAAATAAGCTGGCAATAGGCTATATTCTTTATAAACTTATCGGTAATTAAAGGTATAAAAGTATTACGAGTTATAACCGAATTAAGCCTTTTCGCTGAATTAATTAAGCGGTACTTCCCATTTTTTTAATTAAAAACCAGGGGTTATTGTACGCCGCTTAGTTTAATTTAATTATCCCCTTTTTTCTTCGCTCCTCGAGCATTTCGATTATTACCGTTATTAATACTTTAGGAATAAAATACTTTTATCCTACCACCCTATATAAGGTACCGTATTAATCTTTTAATAAGGTGTTATATTAAGGTTAATTTTACCTAAATATTCCCAGAATTATACCAACGCTTATTTTTTATTTATAAGCATATTTATAAAGATCCTTTATTTTTCCCTTTATAACTCCCCGAGGGATTTTAAATTTTTTGTTTTTTTTCCAATATAAGTCTGGTGCCATTATACCCTGCCGTATATAATTATGGGCAAATATATTTGCTTTATTTAATATTATTATGATTTTTTTTCAATAGTTTATTCTTTTCCTATTTTTTTTTATACCAGTCCGGGTTTATGGGGGCCGTTTCATACCTTATTTAAATATCCATGCGTTTTATTTCATCCGCCATATATTTATATATAATAAAAATATTAATAATATTAATATTATCGAGGGAAAGTGGCTTTTAGGCTTCGCCAACGCCTAGGATTTCGTTAATAAAAAAGTTTTATATCCTTTTCCTATTATTTCGCAGCTCCCGATTATTATTTTTATAATACTTTCCGGGGAAAATATTTAACCTTTTTTTAATAATTTTTTTTATATTATTAAGGTTCCGTGGGTAATTATAAGGCTTTTTATACCCTTACCCCTTTAATTAATAAAAAATAACCTTTATATTTGGTTTTCCGGTATAGATATTTTTATTTAAAAGGTTCTTGCCTTTTTACGGCCCATTAATATACCCCTCTATAAATGTATGCTTTTTAAACTTCTTTATAAGGCGCTTAATTTCCTTTATAAAAAATTAAATTATTATTTTTTCGTTATCCGAATCCAAAACTTTTATTATATAAGCAAGGATTTCGATTTTACCAGTACGGGGTTTCCCTAATCCTATACTGGCCTTTTTTTTTTATTGGTTAAATTATAAGGGTTTTCTATATTTTTTTAAAAACCTTTATTCCCTGGGAATAAATATTACGGAGTATTTTTTTATATTTGTTTTCCAGGGTTAGGTTTATAATAATAATAATATAATTACTCCCTTTTATTTTAATCTCCCCGATTAATATATTACGCTTTTTATTATGGCATTATTTCTACCCCATTATTATAATAAGAGGCATTCCTAATATTATTTTTAGCGCCCCTTTTTAATCTTTTTTTAATTCGAAAAAGCTTTATATAATACATTTAGGTTTTAATAAAACGTGCACCTATTGCCGTATAATTAAGGTTAAATTGGTTTTTTGGCTATTATAACCAAAAAACGTAATTTATACCTGGTAAGCCTTAAAGCCGTATTACTAGGCGTAGGTTCGTTTTAAAATATTGGTTTCCGCGCCTATATTTATAATAACCTTGGCCAGTCTATTTTTTAGCACTTTTATATATATTAATAAATACGGGCTTGGATAAAAAACAAAGGGGATTATTAAGGGGATTAATAATAATGGGATAGGAATATTAACTGGATAAAAGACTGCCTTTCCTCCCTTTAGTACTACCGCTTTTAGGCCGCCTGGCAGGTTTATAAATAAAACCCTAAAGTTTATACGCTTATATTATTAATATAATTAAATACGTATAACGTTTATAAATTTTAATTCCTCCGGGGGTATATTATTAATAAAGAGTGCCTTTATTTTAATCACCTAATAAATATTAGGCCTATTTAAAATTCCCTATCGGTATCCCTTAATTTTTTACCCTTATAAATAATTTTATTAATAATTTCCTCCACCCTTATTTTACCTACCAGTTTTTCCTATAAGCTTATCCTTATAAATTGCGATATTTATCATACCTGCGTAATTATTAATTAGTAAGGCTTTTTTATAATTTTTATAAATTATTTTTCCATTATTTTTTAAAAAATTAAATCCGTAAACTTTAAGGGATCCTTACGCTTATTACCTAAAAGCGCCTTTTTTTTCGCTTATATACTGCGTTTTATTTTTTCCTTTATCTCGCCTAATACTTTTTCGAGGCCAAAATACTTCTTTTATCCTTTAGCGCCTTTTTTTTCCCCAACCACTTTAATCTTATATTCCACTTTTGCTTTTTTTAAGGGCCTACTTTATCCTTTCTTAATTCCTTTCTAATTATAATTAAAAACCATTTACGCCGTTTTATTATAAACGTTAATAATAAAGGCTTTTATTATTATTTCCGCTTTTATATTCTCCCAGCTTTTTTATAAATACTTTTTAATCGTTATTATTTTACGTTTTGTAATAATAAAGAATTAATTATTTTAGATATTATTATTCCTGGGTATTTTATAAACCTTATTAATTAAATTTATTTATAATTAATATATTTAAGGTACCTGGTTTTTTTTATTAATTAGTCCCGGCGTATTTTTTAAAAACGAGGGGTTTTTTATAATTATATTTTAAGCCTTTTATACCCGATTATAATAATCGTTAGGCACCTTTTTTTACTTATAATACCGTAGGAATATTATGCTTAATAATATTCCTTTTATAATTATATTATTAAACGTCTTAATAGGCCAGGTATTATATTCGCTCCGTTTAAAATCCCATCCTAATATTTAATAAAAGGGGTATTTATAAAGAATTCCATTAATTTATTTTTAAATATGCTATAGGTAATCATATAATATATGTTTATTTTTTAAATATTAATAATATTTTATGACCTTGGTTTAATATTAGGGGTTTTTATTAAAATTAATTATTAATATAAGGAGTGCTTATATTTTCAAAATTTCTAAAGGGGTTATACTGGTTTCCTAGGGGAATTCGGGTTAAATATAATAAAATCCCCGTATATAGTTCCGTTTAGTTGAATAAATTTAATTAGGATTATACTTATAATGGTTTTTGTATTAAAATTTATTTTCCTTAATTTTACCATTATTAAATACCAGCTTTATTTTTTCGCCTATTTTTTCATTTAATAACGTATATATATTAACCACGCTTAAAATATTTAGCTTTTTAATTAATTTTTATTTAATTATTTTAGGCAGGTCCCTTTTTTTCCTATTTGAACTTATTTCCAAACAGCTTTATCGTTTTTTTATACTGGTCCAGGAACGCTTTAAGTTTTTGGAGAAGTTTCTTATAGGTTCCGAGGCATAAATCCTTATTTACAATCCCTGCAGAATTATATAATTAAGCCTACGATATATTATTAAAGGCGTTTAAAAACGCGTTTAATAAAATAATATTATTAATATAACCCGTGTGGTTTTTTTTATATTAAACAAGCCGGCGTTTTTACCCCGCGATATATAATAATTATTAATTAATATTTTTATAAGCCAGTTCTAATAAGCGAAGCGTTTTAAGTTTACCATATTACGGCTTTCCTAAAAGCTATTTTTATTTACAAATTCCGTTTTTAAGGCCTTTTTTACTTTAATCCATATTTTTCTTATAATAAGCGATTCGATTGGTTTAGTATAGGTATTAATATAATACTATATAATATAGTTTATTTTTTACGCATTATTTATAAATACTGCTTATTTAAATATTCGATTTAGTTAATATTTATATTAAAAAATATTATTTGCCTTAAATATTACGCTTCCTTATATACCAGAAAGCGGTAATGGTAATCGGACCATAATATATTTAATTTATTTCCAGGGAATTATATTAATTAATATTGGATATTATTTTTATAAATTGGCCGGGAAATAATATTTATTTTATTTTTTATAATATTAAAAAAATATTTATATTATATTTTACCCGGGGTATTGGCGTAATAAGAATTCTTAATAATGGGATTTTAAACGAGGAAGGGTTAAAAGGCGATCGCTCGGCTTTTTATTTATATGGTAAGGTTTAAACTTTGTTAACGCTTTCGGGTATTTTTACTTTCGAATAGTATTTTTAGGCCTAAGGCCTATTTATAAGGCGTTTTTTATATTACTTTACCGTAATAATATTATGGTAAAAAATGTTTTACCGCGCCTTGCCTTAAAAATATAATATAATAAATTTAAATTATGGAATAATTTTAGGAATTAAAAGAATTTATAAAAGATGGAAAGAATTATAGGAATTAGGATTTAAACAGGTTTTTTAAGGGGTAATACAATATAGGATTATTTAATTTTTAACCCTAGGTTGGTAAATTATAAACGGTCCCTTGAAATTAAAAATAATGGTGGTGGTAATGCTTTTTAGGCCTTTTAAGCGTAATCGTAGGATTTTTATAACTTAAAATAGGGAACCTATATAATCTTTTTAATAATTACCTTCCCTTTTCCGAGTATTAATATTATCCTTCCGGGGCCTTAATAAGTCCTATCCCTTATATTTCGCGCCTTACGTTTAAAGATTTTAAGCTTTACAGGTATATTATTTTACCGTTCTTCTTAATTACCTTACCCCTTATTACCAATTGGTCCGCTCCTGGTAATTATTAATTTGCCGGCTTTTTATAAGGCCGGGCATAATATTGGTTAATTTATTTAGGTTAAAAGGCCTCGCCTTACCTTTCCTTAAACTCCAAATCTTCTATAATTTCTTTATCGCATATTTCTCCCCCCCCCTTTGGCCGCTTTTTTAAATAAAGGAGATTAGGCGCCCTCGGAAGGGTGGGCAATTAACCGTGGTTTTATGGGTAAAAACCTAAAAGTCTAGCGTTTATAATCCATAAATTATTATAATCGCCATATTTCCCTTTAATTACAGTCCGATTAAAATAAAGCGTGGGACCCCTAAACCTTTCCCAACTAAATTCGATTTTCGAATTTTTCTTTTTTTTGGTAAGGCCTATATAGGATTCCCTTTATATTAAATTTCTTAAAAGGGGATCGACCTTAATTTAGACGGGCGATTTAAATTTTTTTAAGCCTTTTAAAGGATATTTCCCCTAATATTCGTTAGGTCGGGCACGGGGTTTAATATTTATAATGAAAAGCAAAACTTAATTTAGGAAACGATGGGGGGGGGGGGGGTTTTAGGCCTCCTTTCGAAAAACGATTTAATAATTATAAAAAATGGCATTTATTTTCCCTTATATTTTAAAGCGCTTAGTGATTTTAATCCTTTTTTGTTAATACCCTTTAAGGAGCGGCAAAGGTACTCCTTAATTCCTATTCTTTATTTACGGGATTTCAGCCGGGATTATATAAATCGTCCTTCCGCCATATAATTTTTAAGATCCTTCGTAATTATAATAAAACCATATAAATTAAGCACGGTTATTATATATGTCCTTTTAATAATATATAAAATATTAATATTGTTTAATTTCACCTGTTTTTTCCCAAATCGGTTTAAAATACCTGCTTCATGTCCATCTTAATATTATTATCCCTTTAATCGGAATTATATAAATTATCCCTTTATTATATAATTTTTAGGATTTTCTGTATAATAGTAAATAGGATTATAATACGGGCCAGTTTAAAGGCGCCTTATTTAGCCCTTAAGCTTCCGCGGTAATTTTAACCAATCCTAATTATCCATTTTTTTTAGAATTTTTTATAATAATAAAAGGGCACTTTTATTATTTTCCCCTTTATTTTAAGTTTAACCGGAATTGCGTAAATCGCCCCTCCGTTATATAATTTTTAAAGTCCTTTATAATCGTAATACCCTTAAAGCTTAAACTGGGCTTATAAAAATATTCCTTTTATTTAAAAATAAAATTATAATCCTGTTTTTCTTTATACGTATTAATACTTTTAATAATCCCTTTTTTTATTCCTTTTATAACCGAGCAAATAAAGGCTTCCTTCTTATATTACGCCTTAATTTCGAGCCGGATTTCCGTAATGTAATAAGCGTTTAATTATTTATTAACCTTTATTATCTTATTTATAGGGGTATAATAAAGGTGTATAGTTTTATTTAATACTTAAAGCTTAATTTTTTTTGGCCTTCCTACCGCGATTATATACGCGCTTTTACCCGGCACCACATTTATTCCGAAATCGAATTTTTATTATTCGGCTTTAACCCCTATAGGTTTATAATATTACCAGGGTAATCCCATAACGCCGTAAAATTTCCGCATTATTTTTTCTTTTTAAGGATATATTCCCTGGTTTTTCCCTAATAATAAATTATTTAAAGTATAGGTGGTTAATTTTCGAAAGGCCTTTAACCTCCGTATATTATATAACTTTGCTCCACTTCATTTATTATTACTTTTAATTTATTATACTTATTTTATCCTATGGGCAATTTATTCTTAACCGAATATTACGCTTTTACCATCGTAAAAAAAAAACTGCCCCTTTTAAAAAATATAATTTACGAGATTTCTTAGGCTTTTATAACGCAGCGTGCTGGTCGGTATTTAGGTTTATTATGATATAAATATCCGCTTCCGCCTTTCGTAATATAAGTATTATAAACATTTTACCGGTATATTATAAAAGGGTTCTTTTATTTTGGCGTAATCATTTCCGCGGATTTTTATTTACGCTTATTAATATAATCCCGTATAATATTATTCCTTAATTATAACCATTAATTTAAATTAATTAAGGGAAAAGAATAATGAAAGAATTCCTTATATTTATGTTCGTAAATCCTGGTTAAATCTCGAAAAAATATAACGGGGAATAGGTTTAATAACCTCGCTTTAAAATCGGTGTTTAAAACCAAGTTATTTGGTTTGGTTAAACCTTTAATTACTTATTTAAAAGTGGTAATGTTTTATAAAATATAGAATAATCCTGTACAGGATTATTCCTAAACGATAATATAATATTTAAGGGAAAATATGGTGTATTAAAGAATAATTATATTTTTATAATTAATTTTTTCCCGCCATAATTTATTGCCCTTTTAAAAGTTTTATAAATCCCGGGGGTCCTCCTGGCTTTTTATATAATCCTGTACAGGATTATTTTATGGCTGTAAATCAATTATTTAAGCAATGGCGCCGGGCGCCGGTCTTTGGTAAAAATGCAGCGGGGGATACCTCCGGCACCGCCATTGTATCGCTTATTTTTCGTATTTTAAAGGCAATTATACCTATATTATTATATATATTAAAGGATTTTTAGAAAGCCCCCCCCCTTAGGGGAAACTTATTATTATTCCGGTTTATTAATATTCCGATACTTTTAATATTAAAATTATGATTATTACTTTGGTCGCGATTATTAAAACTGAAACTTGGCATGGTAATTTTACCGTAAATTTATTCCGGACCCGTTACGTATATAATTCCGTTAACCTTATAATTAAGCCTACCGCCAGTTTAAAAATAAAATTTTTCGCCGTATTAATACGGGGTATTATATTAATTCGGCGCCGGCCGTGCTTACCCCGCCCGTAATTAATATAATACTTATATTTAAATAGGCCGTATTTTTTATAAAATCCGTCGGGAAATTTATTACCGTTGGCAAAAAATTACTCGCCCTTTTATAAAACCGCGTATATTTCATTTTTGCTCCGTATTTTCTGGGGGATTTTTATTAACCCTTTCTTTAATTTCCCGCTCCCTTATTATTATTTATTAATTTTACCTTTCCCCCCGGGTAATATATTTAATTATTATCTAATAGTTTTAATAATTTTCATAATAATATAAAGTCTAATATAGGCCCGGCCGCCTAAAAATTTACAGGTAATATTAAATGGCGATTTTTTAATATATGGGCCCGCTATGGGGCCGCTCGGGTCCTGCTAATATTTACCCTTACCTTATTTATAATCTTTTTTTCTTAGGGTTAACCCTAACCCTAACCCTAAGCCTTATTATTTCACCAATATTTATATGGTGGCGCCGCAATCCCGCTTTTATATTTATACCTTAAAAGTCTCCTTCATATATTACTTCCCCTTTTTTAATCCGCTACCCTGGATTGGCGGTAATTATATATTATTTTAAATTTAAAATAATAAAGGGTTATAATTGGCCCATTATAAAAAATCGATATAAAAACGGGAATAAATATTCGTGGGCGTGTTTAATTCCATTATATATAAGTTTATTATTTGGGTAATTATATATTTGGTATATAGCCAATTGAATTTCCGTAAAGGCCTTACTATGGTTATATTACGCAGGGTAAATGATACTTTATCGCCGACCTTAACCCTTTTAACGGGGGAGCGGTATTTATTCGCCGCGTTTTTATGGTATTATTAAATGGCGGCGGCCGCCGCCTATGCCTATTTAATCGCCTCCTGGAGCCTATCCAGGAATTGGGCTGCGCGGCCTTACGGCGTTTTTTTTAAAGTTCCTAAATTATTACGTTCCTCGATGGGTAATACATAATCCCCGTGCGTAATAGAAAAGGGGCTAAGGCCAATTAATAATAAATCGCGGTTATTAATAATTAATTACGCTTCCGGTAGGAGCCCGGGCGAATCTAGTTGTTTTATTAATACGAATATTCGTAAAAAGTGCTAGACCTCCTGGTTTATTTGCTCGGTTACGCTATCGGTTTAGGCGTAAAACGCGGTTAATAATCGCTGCATTATATTTATTAATTTATATAAATATTATTAAAAGCCGGCCACCTAATTCGACCCTTTATTCTTTATAATCGTTTTAAAAAATCCGTAAAAACGCTAAAAATATTATATAAACCTTTCGGCGTATACCTTCGCCGTTATAAACATTATAATTTTTAAAATTCCGCCCTTATAAAGGCGGTCGGTAATTATTATTAAAAAGCGGGGATTATACGGTTCCGCGGCGGGAAGGTTTATTATAAAATTTACGGATATTTTACTTTAAAAGCGGTCCGCCATTAAAAGTGGTTTTAATAAGCCTTTTTTCTGGTTTTTCCACACGGTGGTCCTGCCGTATATATTATAATTATATATAAAACGGTGTATGATAAAAATTATGCCCGGCCAAAAATAATTGCGGGATAATATTATTATTATCTTATTATAATCCGGGTGGCCGGTAACCGTGGAATTATAAGCCCGTTAAAAAAGGGCGGTTTATAATTACTTTTATAATAATATTTAACGCCTGTCCCTAAAGCGCAAATGCCCCTCGGGTTTAAGGGAATATTTTATAATGAAAACCTTCGTTTTTATATCCGAAAGGAACGCTTATTCCTTTTTTTCAATTACCTTTTATATAGTTTTATATTAATTATTATATTATACCATTGCGGATTATAATTCCTGGAGCTCGGTATCCTCGAATGGCGAGCCCGGGAGGGCCCCCATATTATATATGGCCGCCGGTAACCAATTATTTTAGACCAATTAAAAATTACGGCCAATAAGGCGTTTATTTTATTTCCCCTTTAATATATCCTGGTCCCGCCGCAATAATGCGTCGGGCCCCAGAAATAACCGGCCGGGGCGGAATTCCAGCCGGAAATAATACCGATATATTTATTCTTATTAACGACCCTGGCGTTATAATAAACGTTTTTTAATTATAAAATACCGTAGGTTATTATAATTCAAATATACCTGGAATATACCGGCTATATTATACAGCTTTACGTTTTATACTTTTATATTTTTTATTATAACCAGGAATTCCTTATCGTGAATATTATAATTATATTCGGCGGGCATTAATTGCTAAAAGAAAAGGCCACGGGGCGTAATATTCCCGCTTTATTTTATTAAAAAAGGCAAAACCCTATTATTTACCCCGAGTTATTAGCCTTTAGGACCATTTCCGCCGCCGGGTTAAATTACTCTAGCACCGCGGGGGTTATAAATATCTTTTTTAATTATTAAAATATTTCGGATTCGATAAGTCCCCAGTGGAACCTTTTTCCCTTTTTAAAAAGGGCGAAAAACAGGAGTTTTAATCCAGAAAACTAGTTAATAAATTCCCTATTAAAATTAACGAAGCCTAAAAAGCCGCGGACCCCTTTTATAATTATAGGCTTTTTTTATTCGTATATAGCCCGTAGATTTTCCGGATCGGCGCGCATTCCTTTTTTTATTATTATAATAAACCTAAGGTATATTATTTTTATTATTATAAAAACGCATTTAAATAGGTTTAATCGGAGGCCTATATTAAGGAGTTTTTTTATAATTTGGCGGACCTTTAATATATGGTTTTATTTTATACCGTTTAAATAAACCAATATAGTATTTATATACGCCGTATAAATTATATTAAAGAATTTACGTAATATATTATTAATATATTGCTGGAATAATATTCCCGTACCATTAAGGCCGAATATAATTATTATTTATTTATATAAGCCGAAATATATTCCGAACGTTATTTTCCACTTATCCCCGTGGCGCATACGCAGTTTATAATAGGCGGCTTTAATATTAATTTTAATAAACCAATACGTTTTGGCTAAAATCCGTAATATTTTAAAACTAAACGGTAAGGGGTAATAATTTTAGTATATAACCGGGTTTAACCCCTTATAATTATAATAAAAACGTGACCCGCCCCCCGGCTTTTTAATAAAAAGTACCGCGGCGCGTGCGAAAAAGCTGCTGGCCCTTATATAACCCTTATTAAATAATTCCGTTAAGGTTTTTTATAAAACCATTAATTCCTCCCTTAATATACCGTAAATCGGACCTTATAATATTTACGGGTCCTTCCTTTCTGTATTTTTTACTAATTTTATTGCGTAATTTACAGAACCGCGGTAAGGTAATAATACCTATTTTTGATTAAGTTCGAATATATTTTCCAGCCCTTTTAATTTATGGGGTGGCCGGAATAATTTAATTACTAATACCTTTAATTATTTATTAATATTATATAGAAATATTACGAATTATACTAAATCGCTCGCCCCCGTTTTATACATTATATTACCTAGGATGGTAATATTAATTAATTCCGTATTTATTAAAACGGCGCCCCTTGATTTCTTTTCCCTTATAAAAAGGTTCGCCTTACCGATATAAATCCGCTTTTTTACCATTTTATATATAACCGTTTTTTTTTTCCCATTATGATTTACCCAGTATTATTAAGTATAAAAGGTTCGGAATAGGGTAAAAAAAATAATGCTGGGAATATTTATTAATACTAATATTTATATATACCGCCTTAATTATTACCGCTTTTTATTACGCGGATAATGCGGATATAGATATTAATACCCTGGCGGGTATCGGAATATAAAAAAGGCAAAGTTTAATAACGAGGGAATTATTAATCGCGCCGTAATATAGGCACCCGTTATTAATAAAAGCATTGGTAAAATAAATCCTATTTAAATAAACGTTTATTAAATTAGGGGTACCATTTATTCGCTTTATTCCCTTTATTATTTCGCTCCGCATTGGCGGTTCCTGGGTACGCCTACGCCCAGGAATTAATTTTTTAATTTATCTTCCCCCTTATCCTTACTCGACGCCCCCGGGTGGGGCGTTATACCTACGGTATTAATCCGGACCGTTTTAATTAATTTGGCCGCTGTTAATTTATATTTTAAAATAAAATGATTATTAAACCTATACCGAATATCTTAACCTTCCTTATACCGGCGCTTTATTTTAACTACGGTTACCCATTTAGCGCGGTATGGGTTATTTTTTAACTTAAAATTTATAGCGTTTATCCCCAATATTAGGCTATTTGGTTCCTTTTAAAACCGCGATTAATACATTATTAATATATTACTCCCTTTTTTACTTAATGCCAAGTCCAGCCGGAATACGATATCGGTAATTATACGCACCCATTTTTAGTAAAAATTGGGAAAGTGAATTAATATTAATATTAGGCGAAGGCGCTGGTATAGCGGGGAGTAGGTCTGATAACCTCGCTGTATGGTCGGTGTTTAAAACCAAACTATTTAATTTGGTTAAACCTTTAATTACCTATTTAAAAGTGGTAATACTTTAGGAAATATGGAATAATTCTGGATAGCATTATTTTTAAACGATAATATAATATTTCAGGGAAAATATAATATATTAAATAATAATTATATTTTTATAATTAAATTTTTACCGCCATGGTTTATTACCCTTTTAAAAATCCCATAAATCCCGGGGGTCCTTTTGGCTTTTTATATAATCCTGTACAGGATTATTTTAAGGCTTTAAATTAATTATATAAGCAATTGCGCCGGGCGCCGGTCTTTAATACAAATGCAGCGGGGGATACCTCCGGCACCGCTACACTGGTATATCGCTTTATTTAATAATATAAGCTTAATGGAATCGTCCTATACGGCGCCCCCTGCGTTTATTAGGAATTACTTAAATCGGGAGTAAAAGGTTAGGAATAATTGCCTTTCCCCTTAATATAAAAAGTGGAGTTTTTTCGCCGCTCGTTTATAATTATTAGGGTTTCCCAATACAGTTTTTAAATATATAATAAGCCGCGGGGGAATTTAATCCATCGATTTACCTTTACTGTAAAATATTATAATAAGGGCTTTCGGTTTATCCTTTAGGCAGGCGTTAATATTATATTATAAAAACGTATCGCCCCCGATAAGGTTTTGGTCCAGAATTAATTTACATTTAATTTTAACCCGGAATATTTTCCGTTATATTTTATTACCGTCGAATTTCGCCGGCCAGGGGAGCTGCCTTTATTACGGGATTATTATAATTGGCGTACTATGGTTTATTAGGGCGGGCGGCGTTTACTACGCCGCCGAGATCCGGGTATCGAGCGCCGCGAGTATTTAAATTAAGCGTTTTTTTATATTATTTAATTCGGCCGCGGATTTATTATTAACCGCCGCGAATACCCTAGTATCTTTTGGTAAATAAGCAGCATAATTAATTTAGGGAGCGCTTATTATACTTATCCGCCGGCGGGGGCCTGGTTATTTTTATTCGGATTATTATTTATAATAAAGGTATTCCGGGGTAGGTGCGGTACAAAGCGTGGTAAGGGATTATTTAAAAATCGAATATATATACAGGGTTAATATTATATTAAGGAGCGATAATAAGTCTTATAATAATATGTATATTCGATTTATAAAAAGGGAGGAAGGAAAAGGGGGAAAAGGGATACAGGAAGGGGGAGTGGTTTATGGGAAACGTTTTATATGTATTAGTCCCGCGGCTAGCCCGCTGTATACATAGGTTATGGTATAGGTGGGCCTATAATATTGGGTTATATTTTATAAACCGTTTTATTAATCCAGGGTTCTCGATGGTACTTTTAAATACCTAAGCGTAATAAATAATTTTAAAGATTAATGATTAAAAGAAAAGGCGGATAATACGGGCTGCGTAAGAAAAGGGGCCTTTTATTCGTAAGAAGGCCATAAGAGTAATCAGAAACGCGGACGAGACCCTTAGGGCAATATCGATAAGTCCCCGAATAAGAAACGAGTAAAATTAAAGCCAAAACTAAAATAAAGCGACCGAGCGCCTGGTAAAAATAAATTATAATATCCCTACCAGCGTTATTTTTATAAACCCGAATGATATTTATACCTTTACCCCGAGCGCCGTTTTTAAAAATTAAAGGGTTTACCCGAATTTTATTCTAATATTCGAAACCATTAATCCAAATATAAAAAATAATTAATAACCCCATTCCTTATTAAAAATATTAAAAAGCTAAATAAAGATTAATTAATATACCAAATGGCGGTTTATATAATGGGGGATACAAAATAAAACGCCGAGGAATATTGTTTTTAAAACTTAATTATTTTAAATTTAAGCGTTAATTTTAAAGCTTTTATTAATAAATTACGCTTTTATAATTATCACCGCTTTACCTATAATAATTACCTTTGGCCAGAGGAGTTTAAGGGTTTTATTCGGGGATACGGAACGTATTTATTTGTGTATAAACCCCCGGTTTTACCTAATATATTAACCGGATATTAATATTACCAAACATTATATAGTATCCCGACTTTATATATAATATTATATTCCTCCGTCATTTACGTATATAAGGTTATTAATGGGATTAAAGCGCTGGTAATAATTACCTTAGGCGTTTTAATAGGATACCGGTAATATAATTAATTTATTTTGAAATATATATCCTTTTTTTATTTACGCTCGGGCCTTATATAGGGTACCTTCCCTATATATTATAAGGATTAAAAAAAGAAATAAAACTTATATATATTATATAGTTTATAAAGATTATATTGCCAGGAGGCATTTAAATAGCACCTTTATTTAGATTCCCCAGGTCCCGAATTATTTTAAAAATTAATTAATCATTTAATTGGCGTTAGAATTAAAGGGCCTCCTATAATGGAATATTAATAATATATAATTAATAAAGCCAAACGATAAATCCAATAATCCCTAGGAGTATTAATTAAAAGGGCGGGTAAGTATATAATGCGGGATTTTTATAAGTATATAAATGATTATAATAATAATATAAGTTTATTTGTTTTAACCGATAGGTATATAGGAATATTTTAAGATTATTACCTTAAACACCGTAAAAATAATACCCTAATATAGGTTTTAAAGAATTTTTTGAAAATATAGGTAACCCAGTATTAATTTTTTATTAAGATTATTAAATTAAATATTGAAATTATTATTTAATATTCCAGGGTTAAAAATGGTAGAATAAAAAGGACGCCGTATTAGGGCTTTTACGCTATATATTTAGGCGCAGAACGGGGTGGTAAAAAGCAGAGGTGGATTGGTAAAATAAAAAGCTCGAGGTATAAAAGGAAGTTTTCCTGAAAAACTTTGGCCCGAAATTATTAAATTAACCGTTTACTTTTTTAATCGTATCCCTATATATAATCGCGGGTGGTAAAATTTATTTTAAAGGTTTTACGGCGATAAGCCTTTAAATATATATTTTAGGGTTTACGGATATATTGCTTATATTATAACGATTATAATTTTTAAAAAGGAAGCCCGTTATTATACATTAAATACAAAAGCTTAAATCGGGTATTTTATACCGTACTTCTTAATAAATTAATATTATATTTAAATTCCTTTTCTTTATTAAATTATTTTTACCCGAAACGTTATTTTTAATAAGTTCATAAGATATAATGGAAAGGCCTAAATATTACAGAATAATCTCCAAGTTTTAAATATGGATAATATTTCCCAATTGGTTAATCGTATTACCATTAATTATTAAAAAACGGGAATTTAATCCCCTTTTTATAATGGCTTGGAAAAGGCCGATTGGTTCGATAACCCCGCCATAAAAAACTTATAAGGGGATTATAAAAATAGTATTAGGAAAATACAAAGTGTTAAATTAATAACCGTAATGGATAATTTATATAAATATATAAAATGACGCTTCGAATTGTTTCCTATCCCTTTCTAAACACCTTTAAGCTTAATGCTTACCGCCCTTTTTATAATTATTAATAAAAATTACGGAGAATAATATGGCGAAAGGCTCCAGCCCTGGAAACATATATTCCTGGTAAATATAACCGCGTACCCAATTATTTTAATTAACGGTTAAGCCATATTATTAGGAGACCGTTATCGAACCATTAAATAAGGAGCTTTTATAATATTACCTAAAACCTAAGTTTTTAAATAAGCGGATATTCCTAAAAAGTTTAAATCCGAATTATTGATCCATAAGAATTTATTAAAATCTTCTCCACGGTTTTTCCGAAATTATTTTAAATATAATATAATGGAAAAGTTTAAATATATAAAAAGGATTTACGTTAAAAACCACGGTATGGGGTACACTTAAAATTAAATTCTAAGTATAAATATTCCATATTAAGTATAAATATTAAATTATATAAAAATATATATTTATGAGTTTACCCTTAACGAATAGTTAATTAAATATAAAGCATGCGTTATTATTAAAAAAAAACCAAAAAGCGAAATATTATTTTTAAAAACTATATACCGTTATATTAATTATACGAAATTTGCGTTTAATTACCATTATAACCGTATATTATAATTTTAATATAATCCAATATAATATACTTAACGCATTTATTTAAACCACATTAAGCGAATTAATTTATATACGTATAACGCCAGGGTATAAAACCCATGGCTATATCCTTAAATTTCGAAAGGCTATATATGGATTATATAAATTACCAAAACTATGGTAAAATACCTTTATTAAAAAACTTACCAAGCAAGATTTTAAGCCTATTTCCGATAAACCTTATTATTGGGAATAGGTAGTGAGCGTAAGCGAGCGAAGTATTCGCTTTTTAAAATTATTAAGCCCGTAAGGGAATATTAAGGCTTATAAGGGGGAACTGGCTTAAAAGTCGAAAACTGTGGAGTCCTTCCTAATTAGGCGAAAAACAATGCCACGAGATTTTACATTTATATTCACTAAAATTATTAAATGGAATAGGTTCTTCTAATTATTTTATAATATTTATAAATCCTTATTAGTAACTTTAAAAAAGACCTATAAGCTTATCAGTAAATTGAGAAATATATTTAATATGGTTTTCCCATGTGGTTTAAGCCCTATACGACTAATAATAAAACGTCTGTGCAATTCCTATAGCGCAAATATATATCTGCCCGCATCCGCCGCAATAAATTAAATAAAGGTAAATGGGGTTTATAAAAATGTTTCTTTAACGCCTCGCTATATAAATCATATTTTTATTTATTTTTACGATTTTGTTTGCGTTTTTAATATTATTTTTCAAATTTACTATTGACGGAATCGTAAGGCGGGTAGGGGCGTACGGATTATGTGCCCAACCACGTTAATATATGGCTTTTGGCAAATGTACTCCAGGCCGCATCGGCCCGAATAAATTAAATAAAAATAAATTAAAAATGGCAAAATAATATTTAAATGATTATGTTTCCATTCCAACTTTGACTATATTTCTACCATTTTATTTGCGTTTTTTGGTTGATTTCTAAAATCTACTATGGACGGAATCGTTAGGCGGGAAAAAATAAGGGCCGTGCTGATCATGTGACCATCGATTTTATTGTATAATATATAGGCAGTAATAAATTTGGCCGCATCCGCCCGATAAAAAGGATTAAAAATAAATAAAAATCTGCAAAATGGTATTTATAGTATTACCTTCCCATCGCAGCTCTTTTGATATTTTTACGATTTTATTTGCATTATATATATCATTTGTAAAATTTATTGCGGATACAATTGGGCGGCGAAAAGCTGCGGCGAAAAATTCGGGGGCGGGCTAATTATATGACCATCGATTTTATTGTACAGTATATGGGCAGTGATAAATCTGGCCGCATGCGCCCGATTAAAAGGATTAAAAATGAATAAAAATCTTAAAAATGATATGTATAATATTACCTTTCCATAGAAGCTTTTCCTATATTTTTAGGATTTTATTTGTATTATATATATTATTTGTAAAATTTACTGCGGATGGAATATTAAGCGGCGAAAAATCAGAGGCGGGCTGATTATATGACCAACCACGTTATTATATGGCTTTGGTAAATGTACACCTGCCATACGCACCAGGCCGCATCCACCTAAATAAAATAAATAAAACTAAATAAAAATTAGAAATATTATATTTATAATATTCCCTTCCCATGGCAGCTGTCTTTATATTTTTACAATTTTATTTGCATTATAAATATTATTTGTAAAACTTCCTGCGGATGGAATTTTGCAGCGGCCAAAAGATCAGGGGCGGTTAATCATGTGCCTAATAATATTATTATATGGCTTTGGTAAATGCACACCTGCCATACGCACCAGGCCGCATCCGCCTAAATAAAATAAAGGAAAATGAATACAAATCTTTAAAATACTTTTTTAATAATTCTTTTTCGATTATAGCTTTTATTTTATTTTTAACATTTTATTTTATTTTTACCATTTTATTTGGGTTTATTACTTTTTTTTAAGATTTATTATAAACGGAATCGTGCAGCGGGATAAAATCGGGGTCGGTTTAATTATGTGACCAACCATATTATTATATAGCTTTGATAAATGCATACCTGTTATACGTACCAGGCCGCATCCGCTGTAAGAAAATAAATAAATACAAATACAAATTTATAAAATATTAATTAAATAATTGTTTATTAATCGCACCTTTTATTTTATTTTTACCTTTTTATTTGGGTTTATTACTTTATTTTTAAAATTTATTATAAAAATAATGGTGGGGCGGGAAAAAATTGGGATTATGTTAATTATATAATTAAGTATATTATTATTTAATTTTGGTAAAAATATACCTGCCATAAACACCAGGCCATATACGCTTAAATAAAATAAATAGAAATAAATACAAATATATAAAACAATACTTTAATAATTATGTTTTAATTATAAGTTTTATTTTATTTTTAGTCTTTTATTTGCGATTTATACTTTATTTATAAAATAAATTATAAACGGAATCGTGAGGTAGGAAAAGAATTAGGGACGGCCAAATTATATACCCAACCATATTATTATATGGTTTTTGGCATAGGCATATTCTTGCCCGTATCCGCCCAAATAAAATAAAATATATTAAATAATCTTCATAAAAATATTGTTTTATATATGGGCTTTGTTTTATAATATTGTTTTATTTTTAGCATTTTATTTAAGGATTATATTATAATTTTAAAGTTTTATATTTGGTAAATTCACTGTTAGTAAAAGATTAATAAGGTAAAGATTATCTGATTTGCCAAAAATCCAGTTATTTTTATTAATATTTTAAAATTTATTTTCTATTTTTCGAAAGCCTCAAGTGTTTATTATTTAATCGTTTATTTGATTTAAATATTTTTAAAAAGGCGAGTAAGGGGAAAACACCGCAGGCGAAGGTATTAGATTGGCAAAAAAGGACTTTTAATATTATTCCATTATTGTTTGTAATAATATATTTCCTTTTTAATATTAATACATATATCCCTTGTCTTTTCCTTTTCCACCATTTCTTTTATTACTTTTGGCATTAGTATTACTGGATTAATGGAATGTTTTAAACGAATTCAAATGCGCTCATTTTTCCGATTTTTATACACAGATTAATGGAAAGTTTAAAAGGAATATAAATCGGCTCATTTCTCCGATTCTTATACACAGATTAATGGAAAGTTTAAAAAGAATTTAAATAGCCTTATTTTTCCGATTTTTATACACAGGTGAATGGAATATTTTAAACGAATTTAAATAAGCTTATTTCCCCGATTTTTATATACAGATTAATGGAAATTTTGAAATCAATTAAAATCCGCGAATTTATGCGATTTTTATATAATAAAGAATATAATATTAAGGAGGGGGGGAGGGATGAAGGGTTATAAATCAGAGAAGGTCTTATACTAAATAACGTAAGTTGTAGTATAATAGTTTAATTGGTTAAAGCCATATCGTTTATTAAAACTGTATACCTATAGTGAATAAGTTTAAATTAGCCAGTAGTCACGTTTTTAAGACTTTTAAAAGACTTTCCAATTAAGCCAAATAATATTAGTAAGCAATTAAAATGAGTAAGCAATTAAAATAAGTAAGCGAGTGAAATAAGTAACCGAGTAAAATAAATAAGCAATTGAAATAAGTAAGCGAGTAAAATAAATAAGCGAGTAAAATAAATAAGCGAGTAAAATAAATAAGCGAGTGAAAAAAATAGAAATAAAAAAGTAGAATAATAAAGGAATAAAGTAAATAAAGATAAAAAAGTAAAATAATAAGCGAGTAAAATAAATAGAAATAAAAAAGGAGAATAATAAACAAGTAAAATAAATAGAAATAAAATATGGAAAAAATAAATAAGTAAAATAATAAACGAATAAAAATAGTAAGCGAATAAATAGAATAAATAAAAAAGAATAAGAGAAAAAAAAAGAAAAAAAAGGTATAGGATAAAAAGCGAATAGAACAAATAGAAATAAAATAATGAGTAAAATGCAGAAAAGAAAAATGGAATAAAATAAAAAGAAATAGAATTATTAGCGAATAAGATAAAACAAAATACCAACTTTCTTTATAATTTAAATCGCATTAGCGATTTTCACGATATGTGTGGCGGATATTACGTATTCCCACACCTTACTTCCTGCGTGGAAGTACCGGATATTATAATTAAAAATGGATTAGTAATCTTCTATTATATAAATGATTTTATATTAATATATATAAAGGAAAGGAAAACCGAACCCTTATAATTAGGCAAAACATTTAAAAAGCGTTTCCTTTTTATTAAAGGAGATAACCTTAAGTGGTTTTTAAGTATCGAGGTTATTTACGATTATAAAAAACGCTTAATTTGCCTTTTACAGGCCACCTACGCTTAAAAGATTTATTGGTTGGCGAAATCGAACGGTAAGCCTATTATTTTAATAAGATTAAAACGGCCAATTCCCTATAAGGGAATTATTACTTTAGCGCAAATCCTTAAATATTAGGAAAATGTTGCATTATTAATATATATTACGATTATTACGCGCTGTAATATTATATACGCAACGGTATAATTGGCTAGGTTCCTAATAAACCTAAGGCCAATATATTTTAAAACGGCGGATCGCGTATTTAATTATTTATTCCATAATTTTAATTAATATTTAAAATTTAATGGCGGATACGATTTCGAAATATTTAATAATGCCTCCTTTATTAATAACCTTTCAAACCGTAAAAATAGCTAGGCGTATGTTATTTGTTTATTCGGAGGCCTTATTATATGGCCCTTTAATAAATAAAATACGGTTACCACTTTTTTAATAAAAGACGAATTATTAATGCTTTCCCAGGTATTAAGGGAGTCGATATATATTAATTGTATTATTTAAGGATTAGGGAATAAACTTTTATCCAAAAGGATTCGTATTTAATGCGATAATATATAAACGATTCGTTTTATTATAAATAAATACGCCCGTTTTTTAATTTATTTTCGCTATATGGATATTTATAACCATTAATTAAGGTAAAAAATGGCCAGAAAAATCTTAAATATAATATATACTCCAAGTGCGGAGATCTTTACGAATGGTTTTACCAAGCCCTTATAATAATAATTATTTCTTTTATTTAAAAAAAGGCTTAGGTTAATCCTAAGGCCTGGAGAATCCTCTATCGGAGTAAAGCCGAAATATATAAATTATTATATAAACTTTAAATAATAAATTTATCTATAATTTATTTATATTTTAATTCTTTTATACCTTAAATCTTTCCGTATTTAAAATACCAATTATTTTATAAATTTACTATAATTAAGGTAATAATTAATATATAAATCTTTTATAAAACAATAATAAGGTTTATATAAAAGACCTATAAGATTATTAATAAGGACTTTATAAATAAAGATACGAAACTTTTATTAAATAACCGAATTATAATATTTTAAAAAAATCGGAACCAATATAATAATTAAAAAAATAAATAACTAATAATAAAGATTAAAGCGAAAATTATTATAATTACTATAGGGATATATTATTAGGCATAATAAAAATTAAAAATATACGAAAATATAAAAATTAATAATTTTATAAGATAAACTTAAGGTAGCGGCGAAATAAATTATAAAATTACAGGCGGCAAAGCTTTCGGTTTTTTTATTTTAATTCCTTAAGTTTCTCTTTTATTTCCCTTTTCTTCTCTTTTAATTCCCTAACCTTTACTTTTAAATCCTTAACCTTACCCGCGAGGCTGGCCATATAAAGCTTAAAAGAATTTAACTGGTCCTTTTTTATTAATACCGCCCCGCCAGCGGTGCGTTTCCTGTTTTTAATAAACGACGAAAACATAAAGGCAGGCCTAATAATATTCTTATTAAGATTGGCGAGGGGATCTCCTCATTTACCCCTTTATGTACCCAGTACGGCACCCCATATGATATCGCTATATATTTTAATATTATTAAGGTTAGCGGCCCATTAACGGTTTTAAAAGGTATTACGGGTATAATATTAAAAATGATTTAAATAATTTATAATAATAAGATTATAAACCTGGTAAAAGGTGCGCTTTTTAATATTAATATAATTAATGAATTTAATAATATATTTATTAGTAATAATTTATTAATTAAAAAATACCAATCCGGGCTTTTTTTTATAAACCTTTATATTTATTAAATAATAAATATAGGGCGCCGTAAATAGGCGGCCGGCGATTAATACTCACTTAACCTTATTAAATAAAATATTAAACAAACTACGATTTTCTTTTTAAAAGACTTAGGGTAATATAAATTATCTTTTAAATAATACCAAGAGTATTAATAAAAATACTTATAATTCTCAATTTTCGTTTTTTAAAAAAGGCAGTACATTTTTATTCCCCCTTTTTTAAAAACCTTTCCTACCATTATTAAAAGCCTCCCCCCCCCCCCCATCCTTTAAAAATATAACGGCGTAGTATTATAAAAGGCTGGTCCCTTTTTTAAAACAAAAGACCACCTTCGCCAGTACCGGTAATAAGCCCAATATTAGGATTAACTGGAAAAGGCGAAAATATATCCCTAATAATTAATTAAAATAAATTATCCAGCTGGTTAATTAAGCGGATTAATATTAACTTAGTAGGTTCTTAATAGAAATCTCCAAGGGTATTAATAAAGTATTAAGAAAGATCATATATAGTTTAAAATATTATTTCGATTATTATAATAATAATAATTAAGGTAAATGGCTATCGTTAAGTATTAAAAAAAGCTAAAAAATAAAGGTATTAAAATAATAAATTATTTTAAGGAAGGTGTTTAATTATTATAAATATATTATTATGATAAAGTTATATTAATATTATTAAGGAGTTTCTATCATATGGGAAAAAGATTTGGCAGTTTTTAAAAGCTATATAGCCTATAGGCACTCGGCCAATTAAAACCCCATAATATACCAGTTTTCTGCGAATCTCGAAGTAATATTATCGCGAAAATATATAGCCGTTATAATATCCCTTATTATACACGTGTTTAATGGAAATTTTTCAAATATAGGAATTAACACTCCATAATTCCTTTATACTTATAAAATTAATATTATTTAATTCCCCTTTATTTTACCATTTAGGAAATATTGATATAATACGAATAAAGAACCCAAAATTAAGGCAAATACCAATACGGTGTATAATAACTGTCCATTTTACATTATAATAATAGTTTATATTAAGAATTATTGGAAAATAGAACTATTGTATTAGGCCAGTGCCTGCCCCATATAATTTACTCCACCAAACACCCATAGTAATACTTTTAAAAAGCGTAAAAAGGCCACAATATATAGGACTTTATATATTAAAAGATATATAAATGGGCCTAAAAGGTCTTATTATAAGACCTTATAAATAACCTAATTATTATTTAACTATTTTACGAGAAGTTTACTTATAAAATATAGGCAGTATATTAATTGGAATATAAAATAGGGTAAATAATAAGGGATTTCTTTCCCTATATTATACTTTTTTAACCCGGCCAGGGAATATAAAATATAACAATGGTATGGTTTTTGCCGGTTTTTCTTATACCTTTATTCTAAATGGAATTGCCCACCAATTACGGTTAAGCGACCAGCCTTATATATATATATATATATATAT
>JAKWBI020000254.1:0-63707 GCA_022664585.2 Zalerion maritima | reverse complement strand
CCCCCCCCCCCCCCCCCCCCCCCCCCCCCCCCCCCCCCCCCCCCCCCCCCCCCCCCCCCCCCCCCCCCCCCCCAGCTAGGAAGCGACCAAGAACGGTCTTGGAATGCCAACAACGGAGAGATAGCAGCAGCGGCGTGTACAAAACCGCTACTGGCAAAAGTGGGTCGTAGTTACATAGGTGCGGGAACGGCACTGATGCTTCCACTGATGCTTCCAATTCTTAGCGTCGACGAAACGCCCCGTCTCCAATCCGTGGGGCAGGTAATATGTATCCAGGCGAGGCCTCCTTTTTGCCCCAATTTCTCCCGTGGAAGAGCCGCTTCCTCAAGCCTCAACTGCGGCATCTAGAACCGGTGGAAACTGGAGACTCGTGCGGAAAGCCGATTCGGACAAGGCTGGATAAGCAATGTATTATTGGGTAATGGCCTCAACACAAGGCGGTAGGGCGACTTACTTGGATGGAAGCATATGCGGCAGGATGGCGTACATTTTTGACGAATCGCCATGGTTTTGGTATCCAGAGATAATTCACAAACCGGACTCAGTGCATCATCTGCAGTAGATGTGAGGCTCTGCCTTTGAGTCCTGCCTGTTTCTTTATTTTGGTTTTTTGGCAGCAGCGGCGCAAGTAGTTGAGAAACTAAACGAAAAGTTTGTGCCTGTGTACGGCATTTCAATTGGCATTATAGCATATCTAGTGCCCCCCAGCAAAACTTCTAATGTTGCTTGTAGTGGAGCTTGCTGTGATGCTTCAAGCAAAAGATTTCCCGGTTGTTTTGTTAAGGGGCCTCATGGCTCCCCAGCAACATCTCTAAAGCGAAATAATCAGTTCAAGGGGCAACGGGAAGGGAGGAAAAAGGAAGAAAGGGCACATTAATGAAATTTTCCGTCACGGTTGATCTTGAAAAGCATATCCTAAACTATCATTCCGAAAACGTATGGGAAGAGTTGCGGATTGAATTCAACCTTGGAGATAGCCTTTCAGTGGTTCAGAAAAACTATCGGTGGAAGCATTAGTGGAAGTACCACTGGAAGCACCACTTGAAACACCGATCCAAGTGCTACACAATACCAAAAGCTCCCCGTTTATTCGGTCAGCCACCTACACAACTTTCGCAGGTTGGCTTTGAACTATCTCTTTACTCAAGTTGTGCCACGCTTCTTTAACCTTGTGTCTAAGGCCTAAGGAAGTATAAAATATTTCTTTCTTTCCTTATATACGTAGGCCTTGTTATCATAATTTAGTGTGCTAGTGCCTTTATTATAAAGATGCTGTGACTTGGAGTATTAAACTGGTACGCTGTAACTACACGTGACGAGGCACGTTTCTAAAAATCTATACTAGTGTTTCCATCAAGCTTCTAAAAACTTTGTCTCAATCATTAGAATATTTAGACATGTCAAGACATCCAACAGCGAAGCCCTAAAATTTGCTAAATGTAAATAAAGCAATAGCCAAGATAGGAATGCATACGAGGCGCCCGGCGTTAACTGCATGCCATTCGATCAATAGCTCTGTTCTTCCGAGGAAAATAATTTTGTTAGACATCCAAGGACAGCGTGTAAGATTAATTCCATATCTCTATTCTCAATATATTTAGCACTGTGTAAGAACCAACGTATTCGATTCCCCAAAAATTAGTGCTTCAAGATAACGCCCGATAAATGCCGATTATGCCGAATATACAGGAATCTATTCAAAGGAGATCTGTCCTAACAGTGCACCTCGTTCCTATTTTCCACGACCCTTATTTTATCTTTTCAGAAACAGAGAAGAACACATCTCCCCGCCCCAACCACAACCCGGATTAGCTCTTCAAGATCCTAACCTCTGCGTGGTTTCGATCAAGCTCATCGGGGTACCCGTTACCCGGTCGCTATGATTCGAAGAAGGTAATACGCCAAACCGGCCGTATGTCTTTTGGTCCACACTAACGTAGCGGGGGACGCGGCTGATGAGGTTTAACTTACCCTCGACCCACCTAAGTGCCTTTTCCGGTGGGGCGAGGAACTTAAGGTATCCTAGACCGACTACGATAGTTCGTATTCCTGTTAGCTGCAACATTGGGTCCCGGGGGGAGGTAAGTTTTAAAACACGTACAGACGTATCCGACACCCAGCCCGCAGAGATGACCTAGAGTGCTGGTGTTCGGTATTAGGGCTGCTACGATGAGGATCATGACGAGAGGCATTGTCCATGTAGGTATCCGGTATGAGGCGATCATCAGGTACGGGTTCGCACGGTAGGTTCGTATTGACTCGACGCCCATGAGGAGGAAGACCCATAAACTATTCCATTTTTTCCCCCCAGTTGTTAGCATTTTTATCCGTTCGACCACATAGTTCTAGGCATTCATTCCATAGCATGAGAGACTTCTTCGTGCCGCTGACTAACATCAAGGATCCGAAATGACATACCTCGCGCCCATAACTCCCGTATCTCTCATCAGCACTAGCCTCTCGATTCCCACGTATAGGAGCGCCGGTATTGTGCTTAGGGGCCCGAAGAACAGCGCCAAGCTCACGAGGGTGCCGTTCTCGCTCTCGAACCGGTCCATCAGCGGCGTCAGGGCGATCAGGTTCAGTAGAACGTGGAGGAGGTTGAGGTGGATAAGCGGGAATGTGTTGGTTCGGTACATTGTCTGGAAATTTATCGTCGAGGGGATCAGGGAACCCCATTGTCGCACGTCCCAGGCGGACTGGAGGGTCAGGACCCAGAAGAGGAGGATCAGGGCGATGACGAGGCGAGTGAAGATGGGGAGGCGAAATACGTAGGAGCGCGCTCGGAGGGTTGAGAAGCCGGCTATGTTGGGCGCCATTTTGTATTTCTTCCGACTTGTTGAGAGACAGGACGGACAGTGATTTGAGCTTGTTCGGAGAAAAAGCGGCGGGAGCAGAGATGATCGCAGTGGGAGGAGGAATGAGAGAGTTCGACGCAGTGAAGAAACGTGAAAGACTGATTGGGAGTATTGTGGTCGCAACTGGTCGCAATAGGATTAGTGTCGTAGGGGGGGCGCGCAATGGGTAGGGTAGCAGCCAAGGAGTCGATGGGGTCGAAGTGCCGGTTGCGCTGGAGGTGTGGATCAAAGGGCAGGCTGCTAGCATTGACGGAGGAGGCAACTTCGATTATTGAGAAAGAAGAAATGAAGAAAGTGACGAAAACAACGATGTTGTCATTCAAACATTATCTCTCGCATTGCGACTCAAAATAGAAATGAAGTTAGAAAGTTAGAAAGTGCTGGGGGAAGAAAACAAAATTAAAAAAAATCCGTGGGCCAGTCCGTGGAAAGAAGGAACAAACACTTGTCCGCAGGCTGGTCATGGAAGTTTTACTTGTTTCTATGCCCAACTCCCCGGTATTGGTCTTGGCGGAGTTTCGATCCCGACGACCCCTGATGGAGGGCCGGGAGCCGAGTTCCTTCCTTGTTATTAGCTAAGCCCCCGCATTTGGCTGGGCATAGACCCGACATCGTGTGCATCAAATATTTCACGGCGACAGGCCTCGACAACAGTCAGCGCTTCAAAAACCTTAGAAGAAGGGCAAAATTTTTATATATGCAGAGACCGGGTTCGAACCTGCGCGGCCGAGGTCAAGTTGGTTATGTCAGCCTTTTGACACTGCAATAGATATTGTGTCATGACTCTGCTTTCACCCTACAGGCTATGCGACTCCTCCTGCGCCACATGTCACACAAGATATGAGATCAAAAATTCCAACATTTTGAAACAGCGTGTCAAGGCAGAGTGCCAGAGTGGTTAATGGGATAGACTTGAATCAGCATACAACGCTGACGTAATCTATTGGCTTCGGCCGCGCAGGTTCGAACCCTGTCTCTGTCGCATTTTTTTTTTTCATTTTTTGACTTATTTACAGAAGCCTAGGAGTTATTCCTAGGTGGCGGGGCTTTCTTGTCACTGGGTTGGAAATTTCCTTGTGGGAAACAGGGGCGGTACAGAGGTGAGTCCGCTCGGTGAGAGGAACCGCGAATTTACTGTCGGTGGGTGGTCCAGTTGTCACGTGCGGCACTGACAGGCATGATACCTATAGCTCGCCTAAGAGTGAAGAAGATAGGACTCGCTCCCCGATAGGAATCTTGCGGGTAGGCAGTTTGAATTATCTGCACAAATGTACCGAGGCTGAGTCAAGCCCCAAAATTGTCTTGGAATAATGGGTGGATAACTCTTACACAAAATAAGCGGGATGTTTGTAATCAGAATAATTGCGATGTCTACGTGGGAGCACAACCGGCATCACTTGGAAGAGTACTGCTAGCTAGAGATCTCCACCTAGCAATATCTCTATCCATTTGGATACATATTCGCATCCTTTGGGAGTCCTAATATCAAGAATACTGTATAAGCCGTATCTAGAGTCTTGAATAATTCTGGGGGGTGCAAAGCGTCCCTACGAAACACAAGTTTCATGACGAGAAAATTCTGCATATCGGAATATAAATATCCTCGCTGTGTTTGGTCATCACGCGACCCTTGGTGGTGTCCCGGGGAAGACGGGAACATGAAATTTACCGATGGTTATAACAGAAAGTGATGAGAAGCTTCGAAGAGAAACATTGAGATTAATCTTTCGTTCCGGAGTGATATCGTTAGGAAGTTGATATTAGTAATATTATGATGCGTTCCTACGTTATGTAAGTATTAGAAGCCGCTTGAGACCATATATTATTTCATTACTGGACGGGAAAGACGACGTGGTATGAGACAAACACGTCTAATAATATATGTGTGATTTTGGCTATGACGGGAAGACCATGGAAAGCGGTTCGCCTCATACATTTGCAGAAAATCAATCTCAGCAATTTAATGGCTGGATGTCGCTCTATAAGTTGCATACTAGGAGATCGAACCCTCTAGATCCCCTAGAGGACTTAAGGACACCGCCAGGGTAGTATGTAGGCTTGAGACGTTGAACAGGACTTTAGTCTTGATGAGGGCTCTCATATGAAAATAAACCTGTGTGGTAGTCTTCATCCGGGGGACTGCGTTCCCCAATTATCTAGAACTACTAGCAATATGGCTTGTTTGAAACTATGATAAGCGAATTATATCGCAACGCCATGTGATCCAGCATGTGATGAGCTTCACGAAACAAATGAGGCTGTGTCAGGTACCTTGTACAAGGTGTGCGGCCGGGATATTACCTGCAGCCCCCGCGACCCACCAAACGCACGCCAGGCCAGGAACCGCCATCCACTACCGGTAACCTACAGCTCCCTTACGGTCATAGTGCCAAAGGGTGTAAGAAACACCACGATCCAACAACGACTTCTCCCCAACATTCCCCTCCACACACCCTTTAAATAGTCACAATGCCGAGTCTACTCTGTCCGTACTTCTCTAATTTCTTCGTCAGCCGGAAAAAACTTCCACTAACAACCCGTGCGTACCACAGCATCGGCATTTAGCCTCCGGCGCGACCCGCGCATCCTCAAGATCCCACCTTACCTCTCCCTCGTCTGCATCGTGGTGGGCGTGGTATGGCTATTCCTTCTCCCTTTAGACGACTACTCCCGACGCACCTACATCAGCGAGAACGCCCTTCTCCCCGGGCAGGTGCACACTTATTTCGGCGGCAGCGACCAGAATGTTTTCCGCGCGTACAAGAACGAGGTTGTCGCCAGCGATATAGCCGAAGCGAACAACACCGAGGTCAACGACAAGTTGGAAGGGATATTAAAGGGGGTCGGTCTCAAGACTGGTAGGCAGAGCTTCAAGTACGAGAGCAGGAGCTGGGGTGACGAGTATGAGGGTGAGAATCTGTATGCCATTCTCCAGGCGCCAAGGGGCGATGCGACCGAGGCGATCGTCCTCGTCGCTCCCTTCAGGACCGTGGATGGGAAGCTGAATGCGAATGGTGTTGCGCTTGCCTTGACGCTCTCGAGGTATTTCAAGAGTAAGTCTCCCTTTGTTCTCTTCACTAAAACCTATCGTAGATATAAACTAACGCCCTTCAACAGGATGGTCCCTTTGGTCCAAAGACATCATAATCCTCCTCCCTCCCGACTCCCTCGCCGGCCCCCAGGCCTGGGTAGACGCCTACCACGACGCTCACAACCCTTCCACCGTGTCATCCCTACCCCTCAAATCCGGGGCCCTTCAAGGCGCCATAGCCCTCGACTACACGCACGAAGGCCGCTTCGAGGCCGTTCACATCGTCTACGACGGCGTAAACGGTCAACTCCCCAACCTGGACCTCATCAACGCGGTATCCAACATCGCGGGCGGCCAGATGGGCATGGGAACCGCTCTCCAGCACATGTACCGGCACAAAAATAATTACTCCGACCGTCTGCAAACAATGCTCAGGGGAATGCTCAATCAGGCCCTCGGCAGAGCTACCGGCGCACATTCCTGCTTCATTCCCTACCATGTCGATGCCATCACCCTTCAGCCTTTCAGTGCGAACCCAGGTTCCGGCTGGCACGACGAGATGGCTCTGGGCAGACTCGTGGAAGGTAGTTTTCGAAGTCTGAACAACCTTTTGGAGCATTTGCATCAGAGTTTCTTTTTCTACCTTTTGATGCACAGGGATAGGTTCGTTTCCATCGGAACGTACCTCCCCAGCGCTATGGTTCTGGCCGCAAACTTTACCATCATGGCGATTTTCATGTGGGTTAAGAGTGGGCAGCCGCAACCCGGAACAAAGACGACTGAGGAGGAGACAACGGAGGGAGACGGTGACAAGAAGAAGCCTGCTGCCCATGCAGTTGAACGAGAACTCTTCCTCCCTCTCGGCCTTGTGACAGCGGTCCAGTTCCTCGGAGTTGTCCCACTATTTCTCTTCAACCATGCTCCTGCATCCGTAAGTTCCCTCCTCACCTACTTCCCACCTTAGCCAAATGGAAGACCAATTATACTAACCCATAACCTACTCACCACCTAGACCCTATCCCCCCTCTTCATCCTCATAACCCTTCTATCCCCGCTCCTCCCGATCGGCATAAACTTCGCCCTTCCATCCCTCTCCCAAACCGGCCGCCTCACCCCACAGCACTACCAGCTCTTCCACTCCTTCTCCCTCCTCCTCCTAGGAATGTTCCTCTCTACCCTCGCGACCCTAAATTTTTCCCTCGCCTTCGTGGTTGGCATTTTCTCCGCACCCCTAACCTTCGTTCGTCCCGTGCAGAACGTGGCTGTAAAGTTGTTGTCCGCCGTCGTGTTGAATGCCCTCGCCCCCACGACGGTGATTCTAGCGGCTAGTTTCTACGTCGGCATGGACATATCTGATGTTCTTAGGGAAGCTGCTTTCGGGTGGGAGGTCTGGGGTATGTACACGAGCGTCATCGTGTGGTGCGTCTGGTGGCCGGCGTGGATTATAGGCGCCACGGTGCTGCTCGGAAACCAGTCTATTGCGAAAGAGAAGACGTTGTGAAAGGAGAGGAGGGGAGTACGAAATCAAGGGGTGTTGAATGTAGATACTAGGTCTGAAAAGAGGGATTTCACTGGGTTTATACATGGGTCAAGTCTGGAGTTAAGGAAATAATACCCCATACAGCTTCTACCCTTGGGGGAAATGGTATATATATATATACATATATCAGTTTCGCTTTGAAATGTTTTCCTAAGAATTTCTGTCTGGCTGTTGGGACTTCCCTACCCGCTACGTCTGCTCAATTTGCGCAATATGGGCACTATGGACATTGACTTGCGTTACCAACTCTTCACAATACAGACTATTAAGACAGACCCCTTGCTTGCCTTCACATTGAACCCTTGTGCATGAGCTTGGCCTCTTCAAACGGCGAAGGGTACATGACTGCCATACATCATACCTCACTTTGGGGACATGGTACACATTACCTTCACTCTGCAATGTTTTTCCCAAAATATTCATTTGGTTTGGTTTCGGCCCTCGTGCTAGGTTTTGAGACTTCAAACCCAGAGCCTACCTGTCTATGATACAGACCAACTCCCAAACGCCCATCTTTGCATAACACTGATGGTTTCCGCTTCCTCAGATCCGTAGTAAGTAAGTTCCGGGCCACTGAGACTCGCTGCTAGACATAGACGACTCATCCGTAGGGATGACGCCATACACCCGCCTCAAACTGCTTGGCATACTCGGCGTCATTCCTTACGCAGCCCACACGTCCTGCCCCGTCTTCTCGATCCAGTTGCCCAGGTTGTTCACACTTGAGTCCCAGTCACGGAGACGTTCCCTCATGTTCCCAATCTGCTTCATGTCCAGCACCTTGGGCTGCACCCAGTTGATGTTCGCCACCCTGTCCACCTGGTCTATCGTACCCCTGAGTAGTCCCAGGCTCAGCGCCTTCATTATGAGGTGCTCAATCTCGTTCTGTCCCACCTTCGTCTCGACGGAAATGGCGTCAAAATCCATATTCCTGTCGTGAGGTGGGCGGCGGAAGACTGCCTCGGTAAGAGCAGCCAGGTAAATTTTTTGACGTAGATGGGTCGAGTGGTCCGAAAGCACTGGGTGGTCCTCAATCTTGTCGGAAAGATTCTCGTACGCGGCTAAATCCCCACGGTTGAACGCAAATAGTAGCTCGCGCAGCCACTGTGTGCTCGCTTGGTTCTTCAAGGCATCAAGAATGGGGTGGAGCAGAAGCTCCCCAAAGTTGTAAATGCTGGTTGACACGAGAGCCGCAAGCGCAAGGTCGTTCGCCCTGAAGAGTCTCTCCTTCGGGCTGAGCGCCGACAGGTCTATGCAGGCAAGGTAGAGCAGGGCGGTGCGGTAGAAGGACGTAAAGTCCATCTTTGCTTTGTGAAAGTCGGCCTTGACGCGGTAGAATGCGGCGTGGACGACTGTCTCGACGGCGTCGAAGCTGTCGAGTATCCTCTCGGCCTTCTCCAGGTCCTTCCGGGCACCCTCCTCATCCGCGAGCTCAAGCTTCACCTTCGCGACCGCGACGAGAGCGAAGACGTAAGCGTCCTGAGAGTTTTCATTGTCGACCTTCTTGGCGACGGCCTCCATAAAGGCCAATCGTTCCTTCTTGTCTATGGCGAAGGCGAGAGAGAAGGGCACATGATGTTAGCGTGAAAATGAAAGCCACCAAGGACAAAAACTTGGAAGGAACAGGCTCTTCAAGTACCTCTACATTGTGAGGCCGTCTTCAATGCAAGATCGACTAGCTTTAGTTGGTTGATCTTGTCGGCGAACTTGAGGACGAAGACTTTGTAGAAAGGAAGTCGGACGTCGGCGCTGTCTGGGTGGTTGAAGAATTCGACGAGCTCGTCGGTGAGCTCGTGCCACAGCTTGCGCTCCCAGTACTCCTCAAACTTGAGCACGGCAGGTTGAAGCTCCTCGGAGACTTCCTCCCGCTGCTCGGCGAGGAAGTCTGGGATGGAATCGGCGCTCATCATGGGCGAGGGTGGCGGCGGTGGGTGATATGGCGACGTCTACAAAAGAGATCGATAGTAGGCAGAGGAGGGTAGAAGAGGTTTGGGAGGTTGAGACTGATCGTGTTCTGTTATTGAAAGTTTGGTGATTTTGCTGCCCTTCCAGCCCAGCGAAATATTGAGGCAAAGTGTTGGTATAGGTGGGATGCGGTAGATTGACGCGGCTGAGGTGCAGCCTGCGGGAAGCTGTAAGCTTCGACCAATGCTATGCAGGGATGCTGAAAGGAAGGCGGGACGGAAATCGGCAGTGCCCCGCCAACTTTTTGCTTAGAAAGCTAATGTAATGGTCACGTGGAACGAGGCCCACCTTGCCGGCCCGGAGCCGTGGAAGCTCGTCCGACTCGGGATTAGTATGGTGTGGTTGATAACCGTGAACTTGGCGACACCCCAAGCTTCGACTTCAACAAGCAATTGGTACGCAAGCGCTCGGGTCTTGCATCCAATTCGACCTCTAGAATGAATATCGGTCCTTCCGCAGTGCGGTCAACCCAGAGGGTTGCATTCGCACTGGTTCAGAGAAGGGCTATCTCGGATCTCACAATCACCAGAACCGGCAAGCCGGTTTTCAGAGTTCAGGGTGGACGGTAAATCATGACTGCCTCCCACAGCCAGCTTTGACACTACAGGATACTAATGGTGACTTGCTCTATAGATCTTCCCTCGGCGGTATGCTCATGTCCCCATTGACCTTCCATGATACGATTCTAAACGCTCGACCTTAGGTCATACCGCGACGGTATTTGGCGCAACTGGCCAGCTTGGGCGATACATTGTCAACCGACTAGGTGCGAACCACCCATTCCGAACCCCCCGATATACTGCCTTGAAGATCATCAACTTACAATCTCGTAGCTCGCCAAGGATGCAACATCGTCGTTCCGTACCGTGAGGAGATGGCCAAGCGGCACCTGAAGGTGTCTGGTGATCTTGGCCGAGTCACGTTCCTCGTGAGGACTCATTGTTTTGATTGGTTAAGTGGCTCTTGCTAAGAGTTTGGATAGGAATACGACCTTTATAATACACAATCGATCGAAGAATCCGTCAGGCATTCCGATATCGTCTACAATCTTGTTGGCCGTAACTATCCTACGAAGTACGTTTTTAACATGGCAATTTGACGAATAGGAACAAGTGCTGATAGAGGGCTAGGAACTACACACTGGAGGATGTTCATATTGAGGGTGCAGAGCGCATCGCCGAAGCCGTGGCCAAGTACGATGTCGATCGATTCGTCCACGTTTCATCCTACAATGCCGATCCAAAATCGTCGTCCGAATTTTACAGGACAAAGGTATACAAGTATTCAGCTATGGGGGATTGGCCTCGGGGTTTAAAACTGGGATAGAGGTGCTGACTATTTATGAAGGGTATCGGTGAGCAAGTCGTTCGCAACATCTATCCGGAGACCACGATCGTGCGACCAGCTCCCATGTTCGGCTTCGAGGATAACCTCCTGATTAAGCTTGCTGGCATCACCAACACTTTCACATGCAACTGGATGCAGGAACGATACAGGCCAGTCCACGTAGGATACTTTTCTCCCCGTCGCACTCATCCTATACGGCCACTAACACAAATTTAGAACATCGATGTGGGCAAGGCTCTCGAGGCCATGCTCTTTGACGACAGCACCGCTTCTCAGACCTACGAGCTCTTCGGACCCAAGGAGTACTCCACTGCCGAGATCTCGGAAATGGTCGACAAGGAAATCTACAAGGACAGGACGCACATCAACATTCCCAAGCGCATCCTGAAGCCAGTTGCCAATGTCCTTAGCAAGGTGCTATGGTGGCCCGTCATCAACCCCGACGACATTGACCGCGAGTTCATCGACCAGGTGGTTGATGAGGAAGCTAAGACCTTTGCGGATCTGGGTATCGCGCCAGGAGATATCAAGGACTTTACCTATCATTACGTTGTAAGTGACGGCGAACTGACATCTTGCGAGGAAGTGAGACGCAGAACATGGAGAATGCTAATGCTCAATGCAGCAAGGATACCGTAGCTCATTTGTGTATGACTTGCCACCAGCCACCGAGAAGGAGAAGAGAGAAGAGAAGAAGTATCTGCATGTCCTTGACAACCAGTAAATTGGAGAGCTGGTTGCAGGGGGGAGGGGGATGAAGAAGAGTTGTTTCGGCACGTTCAAACCATTTGCCCAACAGATTATGGGCTGAAGTGTACATATATGGGGAACCCGAGAATTACCTAGAAACTCTATGAACTAGAGCCCGTGAATGGGCGGCTAGTACCATGACTCAAGCTCTGCGATGGCATTTTTTTTCGGCATGTGGGTTCTTGAATGGATCCATAGCTACATGGAAAATACCATGAAGGGGATCGTAAATGGATGCTTGGCGCGGTGTTGTCGCTGTGAAGGGTGAAGTGAGACGGGCTTATATAATGCTCTTGGCACATGCAAGCTAGGCTCTTGCCCAATCAAGAAGTTTCCCAGGGTTTTCCGACCTTTTTTTTCTTGTGCTTTCCTCCCCGCACTCCTGCCTGAATCTATACTTCCATGCTACCACGTATACTCTACCGCGAAGCACATGAGTCGCAAAGAACCACTGCCAAAACCGTTCATTTCGAAGCAAAAAAAAATCAACATGGCAGGCTTCAGCGACTGTGAGCCATTGTAAGTATTAACCACAACCAACAACTAGCGCAATCAAAACGCAAGCCCGTGCACCCGAAAACGGCAGCGCCATCGACGACACGTATACACGATGGTTACTCCTCCACCCGCCCACGATCCCGTCTTGAACATGGACTGGGAGGAGCTGGTCGTGATGGAAAGCTCCGCTCTTAAGCCACCAAACAAGCAAGCAATTTCATTACACCTACCTTTCTTGCAGCAGCAGCAGCGGCGGCGGCGGCGGCGGGGGCGGAGCACGAAAAAGACTACTAATCAATTTATTTTTGTTTTTTTTTCCCGCTTGCCTTGCCTCACCCTGTCCCCGTCACACGAGACTGGAAAATCTCTCTCTGCCGACGTTTAGCAAAAGTTCGCGACGATGAACGGAGTCATGGATATTAGCGAGCTAACCGAAGGATCAACAAATCAAAACAGGGCCCTCTCGTCAGCAGCCATGGCGGCGCTGCAGGAATTCTACGCGGAGCGCGATGAAAGAGCGGAGAAGTTCGATCGGCTGAAGGCCGAGGCGGAGGAGAAGGAGAAGGCGATGAGGGCCGAGGGAAAAGGAAAGGTCTGGAGTATGGACGCCTTTACCGAGGATTGGAACATTAGCCAGTTTTGGGTAAGTTTACGGTCTAGTTTGACCCGTCATCTTGCGCTGGGATTCCTGGGCCCGGGCGATGGGGTTGGTTGGTCGGTCGCTAGGCTAGGCCATTGTGGGTAGAGAGTGCCCGGGCTGGGATTCTTGAGGTGTGTTTTCATGGTGAAGGGGGCTTTTTGAGAGAAAGGTGAGGATGGGAAAGGGGATGAAGAGATTGGGGAAAATGAGGAGGAGAATGATGAGGGTTTAAACCATGCATCTAGGAGTAAAGGTGCCAAGGGGAAGGAAGCGGTTTTCCGGAGAGTATGACACAGGGGGGTTTTCGAACGATGAAAGGGGAAAAGGCCAGAAGAAGAAACTCGACAACGGCCTGCCGGGGAGGCTCCTCTCATTGGTATTCTTATACAAGGCCGAGATTCTTTTCAGAATTCTAGTTGGGTAGAGAGATACCACACAATCTGAGAACAGGAAGAGCAATCGGAGAGGAGAGAGTAGATGGGGGACGGACATCCATTTAAACCATATACTTGTACAGGGCCTATGATGATAGCTAACTAACTTCATACACAGTACTCAACCGAAACAGCCCAAACATACGCCCGCCAGCTTCTCGCTGGGACCACCTCCTCCTCGACCATCGTGGTGGTATCCACCCCGAGCACATTCGTCCAGCTTAAGAATCTCGTCTCTTCCCCCCCATCAGACCTGCACATCCCTTCCCCACCCCCGCGCCTGATCCTCCTAGAACACGACGCGCGCTTCGAAGTCTTCGGCAAAGACTTCGTATGGTACGACTTCAACTCCCCGCTCAAACTTCCCTCCGACCTAAAAGGGGCAGCCGACAGGGTAATTCTGGATCCTCCTTTCCTGTCCGAAGAATGTCAGACAAAGAGCGCTATGACTGTGCGGTGGTTGGTGCGCAAAGATCCTTCTTCTCCTCCTTCTCGGATAGATGGGAAGCCAGCGAACGGCAATGGCGGACAGAATGGTTGTGCCGATGAGAATGCAAACAGGAACGGCAATGCGAATGGTGAGAAGAGCGGAGGAAACAAAGTCATCGTCTGCACCGGCGAGAGAATGGAATCCCTCGTGATGGAAAAACTCTACAAGCCGCTGGGCGTCAGGACAACCTCGTACGAGGTCGTTCATGCTAGGGGTTTGAGCAACGAGTTCAAGTGCTACTCCAACTTCGAGTGCGACGACTGGCAGTGGGTGGATTCATGACATGATGACTGACCATGGCACGTCGAGAACCGGCTTTGGATGGGGACGATGTGAAAACGGACGCGATGGGGATAGGTAGATGGATAAATGCTGTAGAGGTTGGCAGGGTCTACCAGGCAATATTCATTCTATAGAGCCTCGGGATAAACAAGATAGAGATGGTCACGTAAACTAGAGTAACAAATTCGTCAATAACGAGTATCTATCCTTTCGTCTCGTTCGTATTCATGGTGAATTCTCAAAACGGTAGATACTCGTTGTCCTATGCAGTCAACCCCCAACGCCCCCAAGACGAAGTTGGAAGGAAAGAAGCTTCATCTTGGTATGCTTGATTTGTCGCACGCGCTTTATGATACAAATGCCGAAGACCTAGAAGTGTGTAAAAACCCCCTCCCCTCAAGCACGGTTCGGTGCCTGCTCTCCTCGCCTCCCTTAGCTACAGCTCAAACCTCAACATCGTACCGTTCAGTAACTGGCTAGAATTTAGCCTGCATTCTTGAGAGCAATCGTAGGATGTTTTCTTACGATATGGACTTCACGATGTAGAAGAGCAAGTATGCCTGGGATCCCAAGACGTCCGACTTGTTGGCCAGTTCGACCCGGTGGTCGTTGAAGCTGAACCATTGGTCTCCCACGCGGCAGTAAGAGATGTAGTGGCCGGTGTCTAGCTCGCCAACATGGACCACCACGGCCATCAGCTCATATGTGCATGCCCTTGCCAGCTCGAAGCTTGTCTTAACGTCTTGGTTCCTCGCTGTGTCTGTGTAGGGAAGCATGTTGAGCTGTAGAGGAAACTGTATAGGCGTGTCGATCTTGCATGCCTTATCATGACGGCCTTGCTTATACTCGAATCGCTTCATCGGAGCGTATTTCGGTTAGCACGTGAGATAAAGCAACACTACAACATTCGTATACTAACCTTCAGCTGAATAGACAGTACATTCGGCAATTCTTTTATACTTGTTTGCCTCCTCGCCTGCTGCATCGAGTTGCAATTGTGGCAGCGGTACTCGCACTTGTCCTGCTTAATGTACTCCTCCTCCAAGCACTCCTGCAGCGCCAACGACGGCGGCTTGGCTCCTGTCTTCTTTCCCCTCTTCTGGGCGAGATTCTCCAGGCCCAGGCTCAAGTCAAGGAATGATTCTGTCGCATTTGTAACGCCCTGACAGTTCTGACAGGTAGTGGTGCTTTGTAGCTTTCCGTAAAAAGTGTGGTGGACTATGCAGTCGCACGAGTGCTCGCCGCCGTTCTCCAGCTTCTTGTCGTTCCGGTTCCTCTCATGCAGCTCCTCGGCGAGGAACTGGAAGAACTCGTGCGCATCTTGCTCCTTCGTCGTCACCAGGTTCTCGAACGCCTTTTTGTCTGATATCCAGAAGCTCGAGAGAACGTTCGCTGCGGTGTAGCCGTTCGTCTGCTCCTGGCCGTAGAATTCTTGAAAGATGTCATCCATAGCGCAGCTGATGCAATGCTGGTATGAGCAGTCATTACTACGGTGGCCATCGCACAGATAGAAGTTCCTCAATATTGGATTGTGGAGAAAACTCTGGAGGATGACGTTTTGATAGCAGGTTGCACCTGCATTGTAGATGCCTCGGAGACCATTCGCCTTGCACGGGGCCAGCATAGTGTTGTTAGGGATGTGGCGTGGATCATCTTTTGCCGGGTCGTTGGAGATCTCCTCAATCTTCCTCTTTCGACTCGTCGCGAAGGATCCGGTTCCAATCTTCCTGATCCTCAATTCTTCCAATGTTGGGTCCCAGACAATATCGTCGCAAAGCTGGCAGTAAAGGGTACCGGTTTGGGATTCGACATCTGAAGGGTCCAGAGATGTTAGAAGGCTTGTGTGTATTGGGCCAAACAAGAATAGGACGACAGTAGGGGAATGTCCTTACAGAAACGATGCTGTTTCTTATGAGCGTGTTTTACTATGTCGCCCTCGTCCATAATATCTGTACATTGTAGGCAGAGATACAACGGCGTCAAGTTTGTGAACTGCTGCCCGCCTTCAAGTGGCTTGCTTGACTGGGCGAGCATCGGGTTCTGGTCGAAGATGCATTTCAAGGTCTCCTTGTAGTGTGTGATGGCATTGCTCATCACTTCCTGATTCTGTGTGAAAAGTCTCTGGACGTGCTCTGAGGCTCGGGAGGGCTTTGTTAGCATGAAGAAAACTCAAATGTTACGGCAAAGAATGTTGAGCAGTCATGTCGTACCACAACCAAACATGGGATTTCCGGGTGTGGGAGCCTTAAGCTTCACATTCTTGGGTGAGGTCGAAGTCGACATTTCGATTATCGGATGTAAATGCGACTAAACATGCGCAAACAGCACAAGCAGTGCCTAGGGACTCGAGGGTTATGGGTGTGAGAGTAATGTCGCAAATGCGGTTGAGGTTGTGCGAGCTGTTGGCAGAATTGGAGAAGGCGAAAAGATTGGATGGACGGCGCGCCGAGGTTAGCGATCTCGCATAAGCATGGCAAGAAAGCGGAGGTAGAGTGCCCTAATTTGAGTTGTCTTCAAGAAAAGAATTGTTAGCTGCATGCACAATGCAGAGTCTCGTTCGCATTGTGGCAGCGGGAGCATTTGCAGGTGGGTGGACAAACCTTGGAATGGCTTCAACGAAGAGAGAAGCAGCCTTGCCGCGATTGTGCTTCGATAGCAGCCACAGGAATCAGTCAGTGGCGGCAAAACGAAACGGGACGAAGGGTATTAAGTCAAGCCACACGCATGCACGACAGAGAGAGAGGCCAGTATTAAACGAAATCTCATTAGCGTATGTGTAAATGGAAAGGTGATGCTTTTTTTTTCTTGAGAAGGTTCACATTTATTTCAGCCTTCTCACTCGAGGCCCGTCAATCCTTGCCTCGTATCGATGCACTATGCCCCTGATTGGCAATAGCAGCTGGCGTTCCTTGACGGTGGCCCGCAGCAGGCTCCACTAGCAGGTCCCGGTGGCTTCTACACACGTGCCTGGGGGGTGTAAGATTAAGGCTTATCCAGTATCGATAGCTAGTAGACTCCGTCAGCATGTGCTTCATGCTGATATCCTTCCGGGTTTAGTGCTGTCCCTAGAGGAAGTTCGGCAATGGGAACGAGGAGCGACGCCTCTAGTAGCCATCAGACATCAACTCAGCTATGTACGACCTGCTGCTGGGTCTTGCCTCTGCCAGTGATATCTTCCCTGTGAGCACTAGCCACGCAAGTACGGACCATCTTCAACAGCACACAAATCAATTGACCCAGCCCACCTTTAATGCCACATGAGCCCATCCGGCATAGCCAGCTCGTTCTTCGTCAGCTTGTATGTATGTAGGTGGGATCTGGCGGTAGGTCTCACTAATCCCCCCATACCGACAAACACGTATTCGAAGGCGCAGTCGCAAAAAAAAAATCATTATTACAGCAAGCACTTCTCGCTAAGCTCGGATTAGACGGCTAGATATCAATCATTATAAACCAGCTTCTCTTGCCGTCTTTTGTATTTAAAGCCTGAAACCCCTCCTCTCTTGTTCATTTGGATCTAAAGTCCCAATTCTGAAGATCGGTGACGTATTTCCCACTGGCGCATAAAAACCGTGCCAGATTCGTGACTTCGGCTGCGGTGCATCGCTAGATCACATCACTAGCACCAAAGAAAGCTATCGAGCTGGGGCTGCGCGCGGGGGGAACCAAGCAAAGTTACTTGCGCAAAGGCGGGACGGGACCTGAGCCTCACTCGCTCACTTAATTAATCAGCTCCCAACCACACACACAGCGTCCTTTCGCGACACGCTTGTGATTGAGTCGGATTACTCGGAGACAGCGGCCAGTTATATACCCGGGGATTTCACCTTATCTGTTTCTATTTTCCCCTTCTTTTGCTTTTCCATCCTCTACCCCTCATTCTGTAGCAAAACTCGAGGTGATATACCCAATCACGTCGTCATAGCCCAAATCTTTTTGTCGACAAGGGGAATTTCTGGGAGGATTTGGCAGGAGAGAGCGCCAACTTTTGTGTGTGCTTGGTCGAGGTTCAGATACAAGTTTGAGTATCTGAGCATCTACCTCCCGTTGCTCAACGTTCTATGCGCGCTTTGCCACGGTTCGGCCTTCCGACTCGAACACTCAGTCAACGGCCACGAGGTCTGCATACAGAGAGAACATTCAGCGCTGTCACGCGAGCAACTCACAAGAACCCCAATTGGACTCCTTCTCGGCAATATACCTTAAAACATACACACCCCAATCTCAGGGGCGGCCGTCTGAACTCACCGAGTCCTAGATACTCATCTGCTTCCCAATCTCACCCCCAGGGGCCTCATCAATCGCACGAGCCTCATCACCATTACCTCTCACTAGCCTTCTACTTTGCGCCTCTTTACGTAACTCTAGCCTGCATAGGCTTCGTCTACTTCGAATCCACCTTCCACCTGGAGCTCCTCCAGCCGGAAGACGAAGAAGAATTCAGCGCCATGGAGATACTGCCTGGAAGGCCCGGCAATTTGACGCCAGAGCAGGACGAGAAGCTGCGCCAGCTATGGGCCGCCATATTCAAGCTCTGCAACGTGGCATCCGAGGAGGAACTCTCGGCAGCCATGGCAGAAGCCAGCATCAGCTCCCCCACGACATCCACGGGGCCAACTCCCCGATTAACCATGGGAGCGGAGAGCATCGACAAAGATGGCAAGACGAAGAAAAAGCGCCTAGGTCTCTTCAGCCGTAACAAAGGCGGGAAAGACGAGTCCGAAAAGGAAACTCAAATCGCATCCCCCACCCCGGCTGCCCTTGGCGCAGACGGCTCCACCTCCGCACTGAAAACAACAAGACGGGAGACGACGCCTCTCCCTCCGGGAACCGACGCGGAAGACAAGTACGGGCAGACGAAGCATTTCCTCGAGACGCTCGAGAAGCAAAGCCCGGAATCCATCCGCTCCACGATTTGGGGCATGGTGAAGCACGACCACCCGGACGCACTGGTTCTCCGCTTCCTGCGCGCGCGCAAGTGGGATGTCGACAAGGCCCTCGTGATGCTGATCAGCACGATGAACTGGCGGCACGAGCAGATGAATGTGGACGACGTGATCATGAAGGAAGGGGAATTGTTCCCCGCCGAGCTGGAGAAGGCCGAAGACACACCCCGGCAGACCAAGACGCTGATGAGGGATTTCCTGTCGCAGATCAGGATGGGAAAGAGCTTCCTGCACGGGGTTGATAGGCACGGAAGACCGATTTGCGTGATCAGGGTCAGGTACCACAAGGCTGGTGAACAGTGCGAGGAAAGTTTGGAGAGGTATACCGTGTATTTGATTGAGACTGCGAGGATGGTTCTTGCGCCACCTGTGGATACTGCGACCGTTGTTTTCGATATGACGAGTTTTTCCATGGCGAATATGGTAAGGGGTTTTCTTTTTCGACGAACGGGGGGGGGGGCTTGGGTGTTTGCGTAACGTCGCCGACGGCGCGCAAAGCGCAGCTGAAGATTGAACCGAAAGCGGCTAACCGTGGGATAGGATTACACGCCCGTGAAATTCATGATCAAGTGCTTCGAGGCGAATTACCCCGAGTCTCTAGGCGCGGTCCTCGTACACAAGGCTCCATGGGTATTCCAAGGTACGTCGTCGGTGAACATCCTCCCTCGCGCACAGGAAGCTAACCTACCACCCCAGGAATCTGGAAAATCATCCGCGGGTGGCTCGACCCGGTCGTAGCGTCAAAAGTCCACTTCACCAACTCAGCCAAAGACATGGAAGAGTTCATCGCGCCCGAGCACATCCCAAAGGAGCTCGAGGGGAAAGAAAACTGGGAGTACAAATACGTCGAGCCGGTTCCGGGAGAGAACGACAAGATGAAAGATACCGCCACGAGAGACAAGTTGCTCCAAGAGAGGGAGGCGCAAGTGACGGAGTATGAGCAGCTTACGATGAAATGGATAGCGAAACCCGACGATGAGACATTGAGGATGGAGAGGGCGGCGGTCGCGGAGAAATTAAGGAAGGGCTACTGGGAGCTAGATCCGTTCATTAGGGCGAGGAGCTTGTATGATCGAGTTGGGATGTTGAGGGAAGGGGGGGAGGTAGTGCCGTATCCCGAGGAGGGGGTTGAGAAGGAGGGAGAGAAGGCTAATGGGGAGAAGAAGGTGGCTGCGGATGATGATGTGGATTGAAGGAGTTTTTGGCCTGGGTTTGCTGCTTAACGGGGCCGGTAGTCGGGGATGGACCATATCATGTGTGGATGTGGGGTTTTTCTTGTTGGCATCATCGGTATACTACATCCTAGAGATGCGGCTATTATAGTATAGACGTAGATCGAAAGACGATTATAAAGACCCTCGAAGGACTTCCGCTTATATTTGTAGAGGTACAATATATATAATCTTGCAAAGGAGATAACACAGGCATCTTGGGAATTCGGCATACATCACGACGTATCTGACCACGGTCTGAAGTGCTACATATATATACACCCTATTAAGCTCTTCCTATTTAGAGCTATTTGTCTCACTCGGAGAACAATGACGTTTCGGGTATCTCACTTTTTTATGGCTATATATGTGCCTCTGGAGTATTAACTATATCCTTCTCAGGTGGGAAAAGAGCATACCCATCTGCCCTCGCTGTTTTTTTTTTTCTTTTTTTTTCTTTCGCTTTCTTTCTTTCATTCTTTCTTTCATTCTTTCCCCTTCCCTTTTCGGGTTTCGGTGCCATTTAGGTCCCTTTTACATGTTACTCTTCACCTCCTCCAACAGCTTCTTGAGCGCGCCCATGTCGGTCTCCTTCATGGGCCAGCCGATGCCTAGGCCTTCTACCTCGTTGGGCTTGGGGATCATGTGGAAGTGGACGTGCTCGACCACCTGGTGGGCGATCTTGCCGTTGTTCTGGAGGATGTTGTAGTCTTCTGCTCCTGTTGCTAGGGCGAGTTTTTTGGCGACGGGCTTTGCGGAGGGAAGAGAGTTAGTGTTGTATTGCGTTACATTGAGGGAGAGGAAGGCGGGGAGGGCTGAGACGGGGTGGTCGAGTGTGGGAGTTTATGTCCCTCTCTAGTGGGTAAGTTGAGGAGGGTATGGAAATGGCATGGAATGGAGGTAGTTTATGAATATGAATGGAAGTTGGAATGTTGATGGGGAAGAGCCAGAAGCTAGGTAGATAGCGGCTGGCAGCTTACCAGAAGCTCGGCCAGCGAATCATCGGGGATATCAGTCAGCTTCTCTCCATGGAACTTGGGAATGACGAGCTAGAGAATATCAAATGCGTTGTTAGCTTCAGGTCTTTCTTCATATCTCAACATTTAAATCTCCACCCAAAGTGTCCAGTGCAGTGGGGCGTCAGTAGTAAGAGTGAAGAAGAACCTTGATGGCTTCCAGTTACCAGGGAAAGCACCCGCCAAAAGTAAGTACTGAACGCAAGGCGAGAAAAATATGGAGATAAGAGGGTAGCTACCTACAGCATGTCCCTTGCTTAGGGGATTGATATCGAGGAACGCCAGCGTCTTGTCGCTCTCGAAGAGCTTGAAGCATGGGATCTCACCTGCTCAGCCAACAGTCGTCAGTGTTCCGTAGTAGTACCTCGTTACCGCAAACCAAACCAAAAGGCCATCGTAGAGAGCTCCCAACATGCAAATTTTAGGTTGGATTTCTCGGCCACCTGGCTGCTTATCCCTCTTCACCTCTCTCCTTCTCAGACAAGACGAATACCGACGACGACTGCTACAAAGACTAATAGTAGGATAAAGGGGAGGAAGAGGATGCGGAAGAAGATATCGTCATATTGGTACATGTACTTGCACTTACCCTTGATGATACGGCAGAAGATACAGGCGGCCATTTTTGTTTTGTTTCTCAGTTGTGTCTGTCTCCTCTAGAGTCAGGGTGGTGTTGAAAAAAAAAAAAGGTACTGTTCTTGTTATCGTTGGTGTTGTTCAATTCACCAATATTGTTGCTGCTTGCTTGCTGTCTCGGTGTCTCGGAATTTGGTTTCGTGAGTTTCCTGGGGCTGGCTACCCCGCGCAAGCATGCAAGCAGAGCTGACACCACTCCCGGGTCAATGGATCATAAACTGTGGAGTATGCCAGTGTAGAGTGGGGGCAGTCTGGGGTGCAAGACGAGAGTGGGAGTTCTCAAGCTTCAAACCATGCCCCACTAGATCTAGGTGTTATGTATACCCGAGACATTGTAGGAGGTACCCCTCCCTTGGCTAATGTTAGAAGCAGCAGTGCAAGAAGAACTGTCCTAGGGGAGCTACATAGAAAGTTGGGTCCATGAAAATAGGCTGACATTAATATTCATTCTATTCCTTGTCCTTAACACTACTAACTGTCAAGCGTCGCATCTTGTTAGGCAGTGGATGCTTTTAGTAATCTGAATGAATGTATTGGTGCTTGGTAACTTGCCAGCTCGAGTGAGCCAATTTTGGTCTCTTACCTCTTGGTGTGCAGTAGTAGAACCAGTGGTGGAAGTTACCCGGACGCTATTCACGGATCTACTAGCTATCATATGGCAATTCCTCATAGACGGGTTAATCGACAAACAAAGACGCGGCTATTTTACCGGGGCCCAATGGAAGCACCAGCACCATGGGAAGCACCAATGGAAGCATCACTGAAAGCATCACTAAAAGCATCTGGCCATCTTACTTATCCCAGCGGGATATATGAACTTTCAAACTGTTTTTTACTATATTTTGTGGAGAACCTCGAGTGGACCTCCAGTTATAGATTACACTCATGTCCAGGACCCGAGCACACTTGCAACGAGAAAGGAAAACCACATCAGTTCTTCTATTCGCCATTCCCATATGAAACAAACTCAAATGACGCCGGATGCAAGTGAGATCGAAACCCAGAACGGTGGTATAAACCGGCTACATTAAAAGCAAAGTCATGTCCTCATCTGCCCCTCCAGCCGCTGCCCTTACTATTCGCTCCTTACGCATTGGCCTTGGCCATGGTGTTAAGAGCGCTACCATTCTTGAACCACTCAATCTGGGGCTCGTTGAAGGTGTGGGCCAGCTTGACCTCGAAGGACTCACCGTTCTTAGGGTGCACCTTCATAGTGATAGGCTTGCCGACAGCAAGCTCGGTGCACATGATGTCAACCCTGTCATCGGGCTTCATCTTGTCGTAGTCGGCAGGCTCGATGAAGGTAAGAGGAAGCATACCCTGCTTCTTCAAGTTGGTCTCGTGGATACGGGCGAAGGAACGGGTGATGATGGCAAGGCCACCGAGGTGGCGGGGCTCGAGAGCAGCATGCTCACGGGAAGAGCCCTCTCCATAGTTCCAGTCACCAACGACAACCCACTTGATGCCCTTGGCCTTGTAGTCACGGGCGACAGCAGGGACGGCATCGTACTCGCCGGTGGTGAAGTTCTCGACCTTGTTGGCCTCGCCGTTGTCAGAGTTGATAGCACCAATCAACATGTTATTGGAGATGTTGTCGAGATGGCCGCGGTACTTGAGCCAGGGACCGGCCATGGAGATGTGATCGGTGGTAGTCTTGCCCTGGGCCTTGATGAGGATAGGGATGTCGGTGGCATCCTTACCATCCCAAGCCTCGAAGGGCGAGAGAACCTGAAGACGCTCGGAGGTAGGCGAGACCATGACGCTGACCGAGGAGCGGTCCTTGGGAGGAGCCTGGTAAGTGTCCTGGCCGGGATCGTATCCCTTGGAGGGGAGAGCATCACCGCTAGGGGCCTGGAGCCTGAACTCCTTGCCATCCTTGTCTTTGAGGGTATCGGTCAGAGGATTGAAGTGTAGGGAGCCGGCAATGGTCATAGCGACAACAAGATCGGGAGAGGTGACGAAGGAGTGGGTGGCCGGGTTTCCGTCATTGCGCGAGGTGAAGTTACGGTTGAAGGACGAGAGGATCGAATTCTTGGTACCCTTGGGGACGTCCTTGCGGTCCCACTGACCAATGCAAGGACCGCAGGCATTGGCAAGGACAGTTCCACCGAACTCCTCGAAAGTAGCGAGCTGGCCGTCACGCTCGATGGTGGCGCGGATCTGCTCGGAACCAGGGGTAACGGTAAAGATGGACTTGGCCTTGATGCCGTGGTTCAGGGCATCGCGGGCGATGGACGCACCACGGGACATATCCTCGTAGGAGGAATTGGTGCAGGATCCGATAAGACCGACCTTGAGGTCCTCGGGCCAGCCATTCTCCTTCACAGCCTCGCTGAACTTGGAGATTGGAGTGGCTAAATCAGGGGTGAAGGGACCGTTGATGTGGGGCTCTAGCTCTGAGAGGTTGACTTCGATCAGTTGGTCGTACTCGGCACCCTCGTCTTCCTTGAGGTCCTTGGCGTAGTCACGTGCAAAGTCGCCAATAGCGGTGCGCTTGGTGGCTGCAAGATACTCGTGCATTCGGTCGTTGAACGGGAACAACGATGTTGTCGCCCCAATTTCAGCTCTAAACATCGTCAGAATCAGATCAAAGCAACAGGGAAATTAGAACAACGAACCCCATGTTGCATATTGTGCCCATGCCCGTAGCAGAGATGCCGTCGACGCCGGGACCGTGATACTCGACGATGGCTCCAGTGCCTCCCTTGACGGTGAGGATTCCGGCAACCTTCAGGATGATATCCTTGGGGGAAGTCCAGCCACTCATCTCTCCGGTTAGCTTGACACCGATGACCTTTGGCGCCTTAAGCTCCCAGGGAAGGTTGGCCATGACATCGACAGCATCGGCACCGCCCACACCAATGGCGCACATGCCGAGACCCCCGGCGTTGGGGGTGTGAGAATCGGTACCAATCAGGAGACCACCGGGGAAGGCATAGTTCTCGAGAATGATCTGGTGGATAATACCAGAGCCAGCCTTCCAGAAACCAATGTTGTATTTTGCGCAGGCGGACGAGAGGAAGTCGTAGACCTCCTTGTTGATCTCGTTGGCACGGGCAAGATCCTTGGGACCGCCCTGCTGAGCCTCAATCAAATGATCGCAGTGGACGGTGGCAGGATTGGCGACCGAGTCCATGCCGGCAGACATGAACTGGAGGATGGCCATCTGGGCAGTAGCATCCTGGCAAGCAACGCGATCAGGGCGGAGCTTGAGATATGAGACACCCCTCTCTATTTCCTGGTTGTGGGGGTCATCCAGATGCGAGTAGAGGATCTTCTCGGCGAAGGTGAGGGGGCGGTTGTTGAGACGCTGGCGGACAATGGAAAGGTTCTCGGACATCTTCTGATAGTTGATGAAATTGCCCTCCTCCCAGTTGTTTTGCCTGACCTGTTTTGCGCAGCAGTATTAGCCATGATACCTTTGGTTAAAAGATGTGATGTCACACACTAGACGCAGGGAGCTGCGGGGAGGAATGAGATCACAGCTGTCCCTCAAAAAAAACGTACTTTCTTATCAAGGGAAGAAAGGCTGGCCATGGAGCGGCGAGCTCCAACAGCAGGCCTCTTGGCCAGGAGGCCAAATGTGCCGCGCGCAACCTGTCGTGTCGACAACATTTTGATTTCAACTCAACCAAATATTGAGGAAATACAGAAAAGAAAAGAGGAGGGCACAAGGAGAAGGGAAAAGGTGTTCGTGAGGGCGAGGTGGGCACGGTGGGAACTTAAATACGGTACGTCAAAAGTGCCGCAATGGGAGGAGGAGGCTTGCGCTAGGCCTAGACAAGCTTGTGACCCCCAATGAGGCAGCAATCCCCGCTCTGAACCTTGCCTATTGGGGTAATAATTTATGCGGCACAGTGACTTCAGTTGCTTCCACTGCTACTTCCTCTGGTGTTTCCACCTTTACCTCCACAGCTACTATACCTCCAGTGATGCTTCCACCAACCCAATGTATGGATTATTTCCATCCATCCATGCTGCTGTTTTCACTCCTGCTCCCACTGATTCCTTTTAATGCTCCTTTAAGTATTGTTTTTATCGTCACTCATTACTGTTGCGTCCAATCCCACCGTAGAATGGGTGTTTGCCTGCGGGAAGAAGTACATGTAGCGGCTCACTGGCCACAGTTCTCATTTCTTTCCCCACTTTGGCTGCATCCATTCATGGATGAAGCTTCTTTCTAAAACACCGCTGGTCATTCGTGGGGCAGGAGCTACGGGTGTTGTCGCTTCGCATCTTGATGTCGGCTTTCCTGATTTGCCCTCGGGTTGATAATACAAACTCAGGTCCAATGTTTTTTTTGCTACACATTGCACATAGCTATCAACCATCCTTATTTTTTGGAATTCTTTCTATGGGGTAGTTGAGCTGCATGTTTGAGAGAGAGCTCTCGTCCCAAACAAGTGAACGCTATAAACAAGAAAAGGTCCACCATCAACATGGATACAACAACGACCGATAGATCCGGTATGCCTCTAGTGCATAAATAGAAGGGTTATTTGTAGGATATTCAACACCGCGCGGGCTTTACTATGCGGGCGTCGTGGGTGAAGAGAACTCTGATGGCCTAGAAACCGCAAGCCGCAGCCGGGATGAACCGAGCCGGGTCGAAGGAGGTTTTCCACTTTGTTAAAAAAAATGTTTTGATTTTCCAGCTCCATTTTCTGTTCCATCCACTATGCTTTTGCCCACGCAAAGCTCCCTCCTGCGGCATATACTTGACCTCACAGCGCAGCTCCTACGAGTCGGTCGTCCGAATCTGTGTGCTCGGGATTACGAATTGGACGTTTTCATTGGATAGAACCCTTGTAGGGGGCAACGGCTGTGACGACATGCACATGTGACAGTTGCAAAAAGCTGGTTTTGAGACCTACAGTAGCTTTACCTTGATACAGCGAGATCTACGGCTATTTCACACCAAATACTCCCCCAATCCCCCAGTCAGTGCCATATCTTGTCTGGAAAGCCCTACCCAAGTACCACGCACCCACAGCTCTTATCTGGGCTTCGCCTCTTTTGCACAACATGTGGGGTCTGGAGATATGAGATGGCATTCTAACCCCAGGCCCTTTCCCACCACCCTCTTCGGTACCCTTCCTTGACAGGACATGCTCCTACTCCAAGTTGTGGGTTTTGGCACCCGGGCCGGCGTTCGTGAACAGCATCAACAATGGATGTGGAACATTTTTCTCCCCACCAGCTTCTGGGTGCTCTTGTCCGGGAAGGCGGGGCAATGGACCCCTGCTTGGCTGACCCGAGTCCCTCGGTAATCCTAATTTCATGATTCGCCCACCTGCTTCAAGATGTCCCATTGCCCTAGCCGTCCTTCGCCGTAGCCGAGAGAGTTTCCGCCCGAAAAGCTCATTTTTTCTGGTTGAGTGTTAAAAAAATCATTCGCAAGTAGCGTCCGAGGCCATTATCCCGTCGGACATTAGCTCACGACATAATATGTGGCTAACAAAGTAGCTGATGCACGGGGAGATGATCGAAAATATAAAATTTATGGATGCTAATCATCATGTTCAGGGAGGACAAAATGTTCGTAAATGTTTTTTATCCCATATAATTTAATTGTTTATTCTTCATGCGGAAGACATGTGGTTGGTACAGTGCGGAGAGTGCTCGGGGACACTATTCATAGTGGGTGGGTGAGGTGAGGGGCTGTTGTCCTAGAACCACCCCACCGCAAGCTCGACGTCATACTGTAGCTACAAGTAAACAGACGCGCGCCAAAATCCCAGCTTCACTACACCTTCGAGACAATCACTCTTTAGAAAACACAAACCATAAGCTGCAACCTAACTTGCATTTTCGTAAGCTACGAGACGCCATCGGCCGATATAGCCCAGCGCCAACCGCTATCGACCAAAAAACGTCACCCTCCACCACTTATACACCATCATCCCAAACCCGACGTTGAATTTCAACCATGGCAGAAACACCACAACCCCGCAGCCGCTCTCGCGCCCGCTCAACCTCCCGCTCGCGACCAACAACCCCCCTCCGAGCCTCCTCGCGCTCCTCCTTCCGGGAGTCTGCCCGCGGTTCTAGCGCTGAGGCCTTCCCCCTCAACGCCTTTGAGCCCGCTTTCGGCGAGCTAGCGGACGCGATGGCAGATCTAGAAGCGAACCTCCACCACTTTCGCATCATGCACGAGTCGCTGAAGCGCTTCGGGGAGAGCTTTGCTGCGTTCCTGTACGGTTTAGAGGTGAATGCCTTCTGCGTCGATTTCCCCGAAGCGCCTGTGAGGGAGTCCTGGGGAATGGCAAAGATGAGGGAGGAGCTGGAGATGACGGGACAAGGCCGAGGACAGTCAAGACCGGGAAGCAGTAGAGGCATCACGTTGGAGGATTTGGGAGGTGCTACCGGAAGGAAGGCGCCTGGCGGTGCAGCTGAGGAGACATTCATGTAAGTGCGCTTGGTGCTGGAAATTTCCGTTTGACAGTGCAAAGCGAGGCGAGATTTGATGGTAATATTGTTGCCATAAATAGGACCACCGACGTTTCCTTCGTTGACAACCCTTCTACCGCATCGAAACCCAAGTTCGAGACCCCTGCGCCAAAGAGAGGCACCTCGTCCCGGCCGTCTAGGATGCCGGCACCGGGTGGAAGAGGAAGAGCCACAGGTAGCACGAGGGGTAGAGCTGGGACAAGTAGTGGAAGCGGAATCGCGAGGGCAAGCTCCGGTATTGCCAGAGCTAGCACGCGAGGACGACGAGTCCGATGATGGGATGCTGCCCACTCACCCCTGCGACAAACTTTACAAACCAATCCGAAGTATTGCTTAGCCGAAGAGTAGATACATGCGCACTAAACTTTATAATGCCATCCATGAGGCCTACCAATTCTAGAGAGGGCTACTAGCTACTAGCTAACACATCTAGAAACACATGTTGCGCAAGAGCTATCACACTCTTCCAATACCCTCCTATTCTGCCCACGGATCGAGGATCAACTGGCAAACTCTCAAATGAAATTAAACAGCCGTAGAACGCCCTGCGTGAGGCCGGAAGTCAGTGGAAACTCTACCGTCCCCCATCGCCACAGAATAGAATAGCCGCGGCCAATAACAATGGAACGTGGAAGAAAAAGAAAACAATACCCATGATGCGCCCTTGAATTTCGGTTTGTGATTTCCTAGTCTGAGATGTCCATCTCCTCTGCCTTGTTCATTCCGTTATCTGTCCGCAGTCCCACCGCGGCTTCGGCCTCCTTTTGTGAGTACGGCTCCTCCTTGAGTGCCTTGACTCTGTGACAAGCGGCAAGTGTTAGCTCTCTGTCCACTTTTGCTTCCTGTGAATTTCCTGCCCAAACGTATGCGCAGTTCTTGCTTTCCGCTCCGCTGTCAACGTACGGCCACACCAATAACCCAATCCTCATCCTACATCCTATTCGCCGTCCCCGTACCATGCGCGGACTCCATATACCCGTCCACTACTTCACTTCAGCGGTCCTAGGCGTTTTTCGCCCTTACTCGCAGCACCTGTATTTTTTTCCACTTCCCACTTCCCACTTCCCACTTCCCTCCCCCAATCCTTCCCTGACGCCCCCCCCCTTTCCCCGGTTCCTTTTCCCCCCAAAATAAGATAATGGGGAAAGGGGAAAAAAAAGTAAACATACCGCCGCTTATGCACCTTTCCCCTCAAATGCGCGTTCATATTCGCTTCGGATTCGAACCACCTTGCGCATTCTACGCAGTAGTGTCTCCCCAGCCCCGGCAGGTCCTCGGGGGCCTTTGCTTCCTTGTGGAGTTCCAGGTGGCGAGGGGACGCGAGGTCTGATTTGATCTGGTCTAGGTCGCTGTTGTTTTTTTTTTTTTTTTTTTTTTTTTTTAATCAGATTCCCAACCAAGCCGGGGGGAGTGGGGGGGGATGGTCAGAAAGCAATCCTCGCTAGGTCTGTTTGGTTTCTGCGCAGGATGGAAAAGTGCCGCAAGCTATGCAGCAAATGGCTGGACGGGAACGTACCGAGTCTTCCTCCTCGTCTTTGTGAGGGTGCGCTTGTTTTCTACGCCCATGGTTGCTACTCTAGTCAGGCAAGGGGGGGTTTTTCGGGGGGGGGGGTTTTTTTGCTGCAATTTTTGTTCGCGGTCGGGGTTCTTTGGAATACCAGGTGTTCGGGGGTCATAGGGGTATCGGGTTATTGATGGAACCTGCGACGGTGACGGGAATGGTTGCGTTTGGCAGTAGGTATATAGTATGGTAGCGTTGCTTTCTCGAACTGCCAGGCCGGCGCGTCGGTGTCTGTGGGGCAGATTTTTTTTTTCTTCCTGGCTGTACGGGCAGGTTATCGATTGCATTGCAGAACGCAGCAAGCGCTTATCGATAGACTAAGTATCCATCAACACTAGCATCTCAGTTTGGGGTCCAAGCTCGGCTCTATTGTACTGATATGGCGATCGCCGCTTTGATAGGAGCAAGGAACATTTCGTGCATGGACCCGACGTCGGTGACAATGTATGTATGTAGGTGGCCCGCAGCTGGAATGGTCCGAAAACGCTTAGAATAGTCCCCCTTTGTGTCAATGTACCAGTCGTGTTGCTAGAAATAGCAGCACTATCAAGGAAAGTCCCCTCGCTAGGGACAGATGAAAATCCACAAGCTTAGTGTTTAGTACTAGAGTACCAGTGGCAACTGTTGTTGAACTGCACAGTGCTATACAATAGAAATAAGAGTCTCTCTGTAGTTTCGTTTCTATTGCCAATTGCTTGATCTACGAGGCATCCCCAATGTGTTCAATCAAATCTATTCTGGGTATTCCTTTGCAACCCACGGGACAAATGACGGAGTAAACGGAGGGGTTACTAGACACCTCAGTTCATGACGCCTTCTTGAACCTTCAATGGTGATCTACCCTCCTTGCGATAAACAGGCATGACTGGGACGAAAACTCTCACTGGCTTTCAACTTCGCAGCCCAGACTAGCACAAAATCCCGTACTCAACGCATCCATCTAATACTGTTTAGGTAGTTTGCTTCTAGATACCGTTTCGTAGGACACAAATCTCAAACATGGGGATCATACCACGGGAAGTTCCATTGTTCAGTTTGCGGAGTACCTGAATAAGTAACCACGGATGCAATGGCCTATCAAAATTCTGGTTACCTTCTTCGATCCTCAGATATATTGATGATAGATACAAGTAGATGGCATGAAGAAAGACAGCTTACGTCTGACATGTTTTCCAACTTTCCTGCTATGTCTCAGCCGCGATGTAGATGTTGATTTCTTGAAGCAGTAATACAATGGCCGTGGAATGATTCCTCCTATGTGCGTACATCACTACCCGGTCGATTCAAGGCCTCGAATTCCTTCAAACTACCTACATGAATACACAGAATGCCTCTCATTACCCAACCTGGTTCGTAGCTGGTACCGAAAAAAAGTCCGCATTCCAAACCCCAGAGAGAACTATTTTGAAAACCGGAATGCACCTAAATTATATATTGAAAAATCCGGCGGAAAACGTCATAAAGGTATGAAACCCATGAAGAGGACCGAAAACGGAGTCTTGGTCCGGACGGATTGAAACATGGGGCGCTGGGTTGGGTAAAAACGCCGGGCTATGACCAAACAATTGAAAAAGGGGTCCGCTTCGACGTGTGAGTTGTAGAAGTGATAGGAAAGAGAATCGCCGGTATAGCGTGTGTCCCACGCGCTGACAATAAGTACGGCAAGCGTTTTTCAATGCAAACCGCATTGTAGGTGGGGTAGATGAAGGCGAGCCAAAAGATGTAAAATGTATCCGTTCAAGACAATGCCTCTCGCAGGATCCAGTCGTCTCGGTGTATTAATTACTTTGGGAGCACATCATGCCTAGCCCAAGAGCCCAAAGTGACTCGAGGCAACGAAGAGCATTAGATAATCTCCCTCACATTATCGGTGCTTGCACTGCTCACGCTCGCAGCTGAACTGACCCTGCGTCGGACGCCGAAAAAGTTGCGGGTCGAGATTTTCTTTCCGTGGGACGGGACGTGTGAGTTGCCTCCGGACAAGCTGCTGTTGGTTCTGCTGACGGGGAAGACGAGTTCCTCCTTCACACTGATAGGGTCGATATGCGACGACGGGAAGACGCCAAATTTTCCCTTTGAATTTGTCCCTGACCAACACCAGTGGTTCTTGTGTATCCCTGTCTCATGGCATATCAGTATTGGATCCATATCTTTCAAGATGAAACGATCATTGACATGGCGAAAAAGAATTAAGTAGCGCAATATTCAAAAGCGGTGTCTTCCAGCGGATCTACCAATGTAACAAAACCGCATGAGATGGATGGAGGGCACACCGTAAGTAACAATGTGGGTTGAAATGCGAGCATGTGGCAAAAGTACGACGGCAAGATTGAACTTACAACCAATATTGGATATTGTCTCGCTCTTGGAAAGCGGCAGCCAACTCTCCTTGTCCTTGGGTTCCCACTTCCACCTCACAACGCCCGTGTAGCCACGTCCACCCTGCAGAGGGAACTCGTTTCTGCGCGGGAGATCGATTTCGACGTTCTTGACAGGAAACGCGCCTCGGGCCCCGTCATGCCAGCCGTAAGCCCACTTACCACCAAAGCGCTCGGGGAACTCAAGGCCGACAATGCGGCCGCCCTCGTAAAACCTGAGTGCATCCACACCGTCGGGATCGACAAGTTTCTTCTCTCCCGGGCGCAAAATGTGGGCTTTAACGGCGGTGGCGACGGGAAGAACGGCAAGCTCGGCCGCCTCAGGCATGTTGCGTGCGGTGGGGGGTTGAGGGAAGTGGATATCGTAGTCCTCGATTTGGGGGTTACTCTTGTTCACCTTCCCATACAGAACTGTTATCCCCGATACGTGAGGGAGTGGTTGCGGGTGTTGTGCAAGGTGGCGGAAGAGTGCTGACTGGTTGGGAAAGATGGTCGCGTCCCCTTCTGCAGTTACTTTGCCCACAGTCGTACAGAAGAGGCACCCGTACATGTGCCCGGATGTGTTGGCTGTTGATACATGGCTCTTCCACAGGAACCGAGGTCTGAATAGAACTCCGGATAGGGCCGAGTTGACATTGGCTGGAGGGAAGAATGTCAGTTTGTATCTTTGGATATCAATCTTGCACAGCGCAAGTGTGGCGGCACTCACGGTCTTGGGCAAAGTCCATCTTAACTTCGGCAAGTTCGCGGTTGAATTCACACCGCACACATCGACCAATAGCTCGTCCGGACCCCTAAAATGAGCAATGTCAGTAAAGCGAATTTTCGTTCACCGGCGGCGCATTTCCTCGTCACTCACATATCCTGCAGTTTGCTTGATTCCTTGGGCACCAGGTCCTTTCTGGACCTCCCTGGCGCCGTCGCAAAACCCCTTAAAATGGTAGATGGACGATTTTGGACCGAGATTGGTGTCGGGTTCCCGTACCAGGGCAGGAGGGGGCAGACGCTGGCTCGCAGCCTCAGTGGCCTCCTCGCTTGCCAAGATAAGTCCATCCTGAAATTCTGTCATGGAAGTCGGTGGGCGCTGCAACTCTTCGATTCCATTTGTGTGACTGCCTGAGCGCATACGAAGCCCCAGTTGCTGTGAGCTGCCGTTTTCTTGTTGTCTTTGAGGGCCAGGTGAAGTCGAGGGCCTACCTGTGAACTCGGGGCTTGTGAATAATGAGCTGGGTTGAGTAGCCGGGCTGTTGGGATCAAACATGGGACTTGACTGGGTAGTCGTGGCTGCAGAAGATGGAATAGTCACCCGGCTGGTGTAGGTGGTAATCTGATTCACATATCCAAGACCATCGACGCTAGAGTCTTCGGGGATGGAGCATTGCTGAAGAGGACTGCTCACAGCGGGAGCTGCCGTATTATTGTTGTTGTTTCCACTGCTGTTTCCACTGCTGTTTCCACTACTGTTTCCCCAAGGCGGGTTGTATGTCATCTCAATCGGGCTAAGGACCACGCTCGGAGTTCCACTTGAGCGCTGGCTCAACATAGTTTGGCGGTTCTGATTGTCGGTATAGTCCACCCCTCCGGCCCCGAACGAGGTTGATCGGGGCGGGATGGCCCACACATCCTTGGACGGAGGCGGAGGAATGTCCGAGCTGGCATAGGATGTCTTTGAAGTGACGGTGCTGCTCCGATCCAGTCCCGTGCCATTGCTGTGAGAGCTAGTGACAGAATGCGCCCTAGTGACATTGGTGTTTGTTGAAAGCGACCTATCGATTGGAGACAGCTTGGGAGAGCCGAGAGTGGGCGAATCGGGTCTCTCCGGGCTGCTCTGCCTTGAACCTTGCGCCGGCTCCCGGGATTTGTTCCTATTGGTGCTGGGACCCCTAGGGAGATCACGCAGCGGTGGCGGAGTAGGAAGTGGTGGCGGTGGTTGAGGCGGGGGGGCCCCGGATGATCTCTGTGATACCGATCGTGGAGTATTACGACGGGCAGGCGTTCTCGGAGGCGGTGTTTGAGACCTCTCAATCTTCATGCGTTTCAGTGTGTCAATCACATCCAGCGCAAACGCCTTTGCTACCGACTGCAACTCCGCAAACTTTTCCGGCTCAAACGAGTCGGCCTCGGTGTAATCCTCAAAATCATACAATATGTCTTCCAGCCTCCGTCGCTTCTCGTCTAGGTCGTCTGCATGATTGCAAAAGGCTTCCAATTAGCTATACTGTCTCTGCACGTGGCTACCGGGCGCCCTTCTATTTCCATGCCGTAGTTAGGGCGCAGTAGCCTAGGCGCCCTCCATAAGCCTCGAGAGCGTACTAAGCACCATGTCCCGCCCGACGCTACAGGTGGAGTATACTCCATTCGTATTTCCAGAAAGGGCGAAACCTACCATTCTTGCGGATTGCTTCCCGAAAATTGTCTCCGTGGTCGCTCACCTGCTTGTCCCACAAAGGTTGAATTCTTTTCAAGGCTCTCCCCCCCTCCTTTACTATAGACTGGCCGGCCTTGGCCAGCTTCTTTGCGAGGTCTGCGTCGTCGTCATCGTCTGCGTTTTCGATCGCCTGCTGCCCGCGCTCGACAATATCCCGGAAGGGCTGGATAAAGAGCTCCTCGACTTCGATGGCCATGTTGGATACGGGCTGGTAGTGGCCAATCCTGACCTCGAATACTAGAGCTGGGATCTTTGTCGGGTTCAGATGGAATAGGTCGGGGGGAAGCTGGCTGGGGGACCGAGGGGTCGAGGGCGTGGGATTTATGTCTAATGCTACAAAGGGGGAATGTCTGTTTCGGGGGCAAAGAGGATGACTGGTGTATGAAAATATAGCAGAAGAAGGGGAAAACGGGAAAAGAAAAGAAAACATCACTATCGTACAAAAGCAATACAGCGGGCGTGAGTACTAATATTTTTGGCAGAGAGCCAACGAGGGTACATTCTTGGCACCATGGCAGAGGCCAGTAGTGCCTCGCCGGACTTTAGCGAGAGACTGGCATGCACACGCGACAAGATGACTATTCGCTCCAATAGTAGAGAGCAAGGGGCGGCTTGTATCTGTGAGTCCACTTCTCGCCCGGTCAACTGAACCCTTGCCAGACTATGACAAGCCATGGGGCCGAGACCATTACGAGAGAAGCAAAACGGCTGGGCGTAACTTCCTTCTTGAGATGTATCCTACCCACCCCGAAGGCCTGGGACGAGGGCGTACAGGTCGGCATCCGGACGCATACCAAAAGCAACCTGGTGCATGCATATCTGTGCTAGTTGAATAGCCAGCCCAGTGTCCGCAGTGGGGGTGTCCTAGACTCATTCGCAACCCAAGAGTACTAACTTTCAGAGAAAGCGCTTGTGGACCACCTCATAAGTGTAAGAAGTCCCAAGTCGCCTAGTTTTCCGTTGGCCTTGTACCGGGAATTCTCATGGCCTGAGACAATTCAGCAGGATGCCGGAAGTTCTTGGTAGCATCCATGAGCCTAAGGTTTCTTCAAACGATTTGGCAGAATCATAAAAGCCCGAAGGAAGGGGGCACCACATGATACATACACGTTTAGATTGATGCATGCAGTAGCTTACCCCTGTCACCTTTACTTGGTGTACGTATTTTGGGTATGGGATGTACGGGGGGGTCGTCAAAAAGCTAGTGAAAGGCGGGAAAACGCCATGGCTGCTCGGTGACGATTTCATACTTAGGAGGAGGGTTGGCCAGGGTCAGGGCTGTAATTTCTAGAAGCTCTCCTAGGTTGTGAAGTTGTGGTGACCTGGACACACACGAGCAGAAATGAATGGATGGTGCATGCAGACAACGAACGGTACGTGAATCATCAGGCTTTTCTGTTCTCCTCGGCAAGCGCCCTATCCAACCTATCGCAAAGGGAAGGTGGGCCCCAAGGCATACATAGTGCCTGCTGTGTAGGTGCAAGTGGATGGCAAGGAAGCCTGCCTTCCAGAATTAATCTTGCAGCAAGCCGCACCTGCCGTCCGGGTCTCTGTTTGTGCAATTTCGCTGGCCGACGTGGCCGTTTCCCGTTCAGAAACCGGGTGGTATGTAAAACGTCCGTTGTCGTCGTTTTTCGGATCCGTACTATTTTGTAGCTGCATCTTCAAAGTGGATATCCCGACCTAGCTTCGTCCTTGGCATCGGCAATACTGTTAAAAACCCCACGCCTACTATGCTAAGGAGCCCAAAGAAACGTGCTCCAGCCATAGATCATGATTGGTCAAATGCTGTTAGCTACAGACACAGGTCGCTCGATGCGCAGCTAGGGACAGGGACGTCCTATGCCTACAAAACACCTCAACATTTCTCCGTTTTGCTGCAGCGAACAGCTACAGACGGTAACTTCTCCCCTAGAGACATGTAACGTTCTTTCTTTTCCTTCCAGAACCCGACCTCCCTCCTCTACCCCGGCCGTCGGTTTCGGCTTGACGATGGACACCTGGACGAGCAGCTCCGAATGGGAAAGCGCTTACACAGCTTGTCTCGCGTGGTTGAGGTTGGGGAAATAATGGCTTTGTTAAGCAAGGCAAGGTCTGTCCTCCGCGACAGCCAGGCACACCCCTTACTCCCCAACACAAAATCCATCATTTCTCCCAGGTGCAATTTGACATCCAGGAACCACTGGCCGTGCCACATCGCCCCCAGGCGGGGAAGCAAAGAGTCTACCCAGAGATAGAGACGCGCCGCCGCCTGCGCTGCGCTGATGCAGTTTTGGAATGCTCAGTGCTACCGGCCGCAGCGAATAACGGCCACCGAGCGACAAGTTGAGCAGTCGCTGACTTGGCAGTCCTCGAGTAAAGAAAAGAAACCCCTTGGAAAAGCAATCAGGGAAGGATTCAACCCTTGGAAGTGGTATCCAACGAGAAATAAGCAACACGCCGACGGGGCAGGGGAGCAGAAAAAGAAAAAGCAAGTGACATGGAGCACACTTTTTATCTTCACTGGAAAACACAGACAATAACCTTGATCTACATATGTAGATACAGTAGTTACATGGTCCGTATCCGCAGGGGATACTTAGTACCTATGTATCTAGCAGTTCCCCGCTACGAAAGAAGCATTGAACCGTGCGCCCTTACAGATTGTGCCAAACCCAGTCGTAGCACCGTCGAGGTCCATATTATTATCTATTTGTTCTTGCGAGCTGACTTTCTCTAACAGTCATTTTTGTCACCAGTCGTTCAGGGCTCGGCTTGCTTTCTGTACTCTGCACGAGGTGCCAATTAAGCAAAACCTTGAATTTGATACCCGAATGGTGCCGATGGGAAGCTGCAAAAAGCTGCATGGCGGCTTGGCCATTGCATTTCATCAGTCAATCATCTTCACTGTATTACAAGCATCACCTGCGCACGGTAAAAATCAGAGAGTTTTTCTCCTTTTCTTGTCTTGCCTTGTCTAGTCTATTTGGCACATGGGGTTCTTCACACGACGCCTTTATATATATATATCCCAACTATTGTCTGCAAACCCCCTATAGATCGCGGACTATTGCCACCCGTATCAACCCGATTCCGTCACCGAGCCCCTGGTGACAGTTCAAGCCTGTATCACCACATTTTCCTCTCTATCGAACCACCGGCCTCCCTCAACGCCACAGCCGATACCCCCCCACCTTTCCCCGAACATGGCTTCCAGGGTGCTGGGCCTTGTCCTAGCACGGTGGGCGATGAGGACGCCAGCCCAATTAGCCCCCGCGATAACAACGGCACTAACGTCCCGGGCACTGTTCCACGGTGAGACAGCCCGCCGACAGGCTGATGTTGTTTCGACACCAAATTCGACTACGGCACCCAGCTACTCTCCTGCTTCAGGACCCGTTTTAGCGGCTGCTGTCGCTGCTGCTGCCCCGAGGACAACCTGGACCAAGGATGAGATTAGTGAAATCTACAATACACCACTCATGGAACTTGTCTTCGATGCGGTTCGTCTTGTTTACCGTCCCTTCCCCTATCCCACGTTTCCTCTTGACAGGTGATATCGCTTGCACTTTTGACAAATTTTCCCGGCTGTCTCTGATAAGAGCGTTGTCATCCCATGCATACAGCATGAGGCAAACAATGTTCCTTACTTACCTTTCAGCTAGGCCTCCCTCCATCGCCGCTTTCATAACCCGGCGGCAGTCCAGATGTGTACTCTTATGAACATCAAGACGGGAGGCTGCAGCGAGAACTGCTCCTACTGCGCTCAGTCGTCTCGCTACCAGACGGGACTCAAAGCTACAAAGCTGTCCGCTGTCGATGAGGTGCTCGAGGCGGCTCGTGTAGCCAAGGAGAATGGCAGCTCGCGCTTTTGCATGGGAGCCGCATGGAGGGATATGCGAGGCCGAAAGTCAAATCTCCGGAACATCGTTGAGATGGTGAAGGGCGTTCGCGCCATGGGCATGGAAGCGTGCGTCACACTCGGAATGATCGACAAGGCGCAAGCCGAACAGCTTAAGGAGGCAGGGTTGACGGCGTACAACCACAACCTCGACACGTCTCGCGAGCACTACCCCTCCGTGATCACTTCCCGGACATACGACGAGCGGATCGAGACCATTGGGAATGTGCGCGTCGCGGGAATCAACGTCTGCACGGGAGGCATCCTCGGTTTGGGAGAGAAGGCCGAGGACCACGTGGGACTCATATATACCGTTGCGACGATGCCCTCCCATCCGGAGTCGTTTCCCGTCAATACACTGGTTCCGATCAAGGGGACTCCACTCGGTGACAGCAACCCTATCGCGTTTGACGCCGTTGTCAGAACCATAGCCACGGCACGTCTCGTTCTTCCCGCTTCAATCATCCGTCTTGCCGCCGGCAGGATATCCATGACGGAGGAGAAGCAAATGATGTGCTTCATGGCAGGGGCCAACGCAATTTTCACAGGCGAAAAGATGTTGACGACCGACTGCAGCGGCTGGGACGAAGACAAAGCAATGTTCAACCGGTGGGGGCTCAAGCCCATGGAAAGTGACAATAAAGGATCCGATGTGACGGCTGCCGGAGCCGAGGCAGAGGCACGGCAGTTTTCGGCTACCGGCTAAGACAAAGAAATTCTCAAGACTCCCGGCGTCGTCGAGCGGCGTATACAAATTGCATTCCATCAACTGGGACGGGTGAGTAAGATGTATTATGGGAGGATTCCGATCACCATTTGGATAGGGACAACACACAAAAACCCAGACGCGGGTATAAAGGGAATCTGTCACCATATATTTGGGAGGAAAATGGAGACATGTCTAGGACACGTCGGTGGAACATGCAATCTAGACAAGTCGTGATAATTAAGCAAAAGCAACCATGTTCGAGACAGACTCCAGCTTTACAAGGTGCAGCCCATCAAAGGTTCCTTTTCTTGGCGAAAAGAAATGCGAAAAAAGAATGATTTCGTCCGGTCTAGATTGGTTTATCATTTATGCCTATTGGGGAACTTGCGGAGTGAGACACATCTCAGTTGCCCGAATCCTCCCTTGAACTATTGATAGTTTACCGTCCTATGATAGTTAAAGGAAGAAGTTGTCGCTACTCGTCGTGCAACGATTCCTTGTCGGGCCCTGCATCGTGGTCGACGAGCTCCTGCAATAGTCTCTCCTGGTTGCCAGGGTACTTGCAAAGTGCGTAAATTATCCATGACAGTAGAGACGACGTGGTGACGAAGCCTGCACCTGCCAGGATGACGCAGGTTGCGCGCAAGGCTGCTTCATTCAGGGGCAGATCCCCTTCGCCCTTGATAGCCTCGTCGATACCCACACCCACGCTATTTGAAAGCAAGTTGTGAACCTTCTCGATGTTGCGGGGAGGCCCGAAAGATAGGCGCCCCGGCCCAGGCCGGCCGGAGAGATGCTTTCTTCAACAGGGAGATGTACTCGGCCAGCCAACGCAGCGTTTCGTGCGGCTTTGCGTCAACTAATATGAAGTGCTCCAAATACATGCCTAGTATGACCTTCCAGATGACCTGACCAGCCAGCTTTAATATATACTGGTAGACGTTGAATGCGAGATCGCGCTCGTCGAGCTCGTCGAACACCAGGTAGCATTTTCTTAGCGATGCGTGCACCATGGGCGTGTAGTGTCGGACGGCCCTAGGCGACATGCTGGGCGGGAGGAACTTGCGTGCCATGGCGAAAGCCGGCGCGTCGCTTTCACAGGTGAACAGGCACTCCGGGCTCCGCATGAAATATAGCGGATGCGACGGGTCCGACACCTTCTTTGTGAAGTTGACTCCCTCGCGCAGCACATGTCACGACGCCTCTGGGTCATTGGCGTAGTACGCCATCGTTCCCATATTGACCGTCTTGATGACGGACCCATACCGTAGTAATAGCCTATCGAAATTCCTCAGTGGATCCGACTATAGTTCGTAGTGGTTCCCTACATACGGGCAACGACTTCAGTCCCTCCAGCTCGCGAACAGGCGAATCGCTGATACGGACCTCCACCGGAGTATTATTCGCTTCGATGTCGTCTAACGACGGCAGGCAGCCCAGGCCGCCGTAGAAGCTTATTCCTGTGATGGAGGCGAGAATATATTTCCAATTCAGGACCGATATATCACTTACCGTCTGCATCGGCCACAAAGAATAGACGAGCGATCGCAGCCTTGAGGGCCTTGATGGTTACGATTTCGGATACGTTGATTACCTCGCACTGCCTGGACCGGCCGTTCATAACGAAAAACTCATGTCGGGGCATGGTGGCAGCTTCGCTGCTATTACGAGAAGTAAGCGAGGGTCGACCGCCACGAAGCTGTGGGGACAGGGGGCCGGCTGAATCTTGCTACGGAGTAGTTATATTGGAGCACTCTAGTTCCACAGCATCCCGCCCTCGTAACTCGGACCCCACTCATATTGTGGGACCAGCCCGCTAATTTCTACTCTCCGAAGCTGTCCAAACACCAGACCCCCAAAGACTGATGGACAGCTGTTTGCGGAAAGGGTGGAAGTCCGGTCCCGTGCCAATTAACTTTCAGCGCACAAGAAATGGCCAGCAGATTTGTTGATCGTGCGCAGTCTACGATGTTACCAAGGTTCTAGAGAACCACCCCGGAGGCTCCGATGTCCCGAAAAGCGTTGCCGGGGCAGACGGGACCGAGAGTCTCAATTACGCAGGTCATTCCGAAAGAGCTATAAGACTCTTAAGCAATTTAAAGTGGGAGTGCTGACTGCATCGGTAAATTTCCCCCAGATCTTTGGTTGAAGAGATTTGTGATATGAGTGATCGGAATGTATAGCTGAAGATGATGGAAGAGCAGGGGCGATAGCTCCCTTCAACGCTGCGCTCCAGATGCTTTATCGCAAGAAAGTAGCACCAAAGAGTACTGCCATGCTTCTTTGCAGGAGCTTGGTAGTCCCTGGCATGTTTTTTCTGGCACTTGTGGGTGGCTACGTGCTACTACCCCAGGGCGGGTCGCGGAGGGAGATCTGGAGTCTCCCAAATGGTGTTTACATGTCCCCCAATTTGGGCGGGAGTATTGATTTTCGTTTTTCGCTGCTCGCTGTCGTCACCTTGTACTACCTGCACCTGCAATTCCGTCGAGCATAACTACGAGACTCGGGACCATCCCGCTTATGTCCCTCACCCATCGGAAGCAAAGTTGAGAAGGAGATGAGCAAGGCAATTCAAGGGGCATCGGCATTCGGCCGTATTTAGATACTATGGCAACCAAAAAGATTCAATGCAATGCACATGAACCCGAACAACAAGGAATTTTGTACATCGAGTTCTGTCTGCATGTGTCGGTATCGCCAGAATTCGGATTTGAAAGGATCTAGGCTCCGCCAGCCGTGTATGTATCTCCCGTGCTGTCGGCAACAGGGTCGGTAGGGTTGGGGCGGCACGATATCAAAAAGGAACCGACCGTCTATAGAGCGGAGGGGATGTACTGTTCCTGAGTCTCTTCTTCCAAGTATCTCATTCTCTCCTACATTTTGGTACGAGTGAAACACCAATCCTACCAGTCCTTCGCTACGTCGAAAACAGCTTCATTCACGTGCCTTACTAGAATGTTCGACTCTACGCCCTCACACCTGTACTTCCTCGGCCTGTCGGCCGTATGATGCGTGGGGACGCTATATCTGCTGGCAACACGGACAAAGCTCTCGATGGGTAGACTAGTGAGCATGTTCCGAATAATATAGTTACACCAAAGAGCCCCGTCACCGACTGAGGTTTGCGTAGGGAATTCATCTTCTGGGGCATGTTGAATCAAGCTTGGGGCGCGGCGGTAGTCTATCCCTTGTATTGCGGCGTATACCTCTTGCGCCTCATCAGTTCTCCTACCGAGTCCAGGCACAAGCCTGATAGGGCCGCCCCCCATCGGGCCCTCGGACATTGGTAGCGTTGCTGCCCTGCTGCCTAGTTACAGCACTTTTTGCATCCTTGACGCCAGTAATGCTCCTCTACCCAGCATTTGCGGCAGGATGCTCCAGCCATCTCTCCGCCAGGGCCTGACTGCCTTCTACCGCCTCACGACCTTGGTGCTGGGACTAGTTAGCACGACCCGTCTTCTCCTCCCTGGCAGCAAAGTTCGGGCATGCTGCCGGCCTGGATAAGCACGTGGCCGACGAGGAGAGGAAAAGCGAAGAAACTTACCGCCTCCTCGCTCGCACTGCCGGGATCCATCACCGCGGCCGCATACCTATACGCTATATTGGGGTCCTTGATGTTAGGGCTGGGGATGTTTAAGCAGGTTTCTTTTTGGCTAGGATCTGCTCGTGGCTGTGCGTCATCAATAGTAATAGCCGACGCGGCGCATGAGTTCCTACAGCTTGATGTTTGGGTCATCTTGGCGGCGCTGGGCTGACGTTGGTAGACCGAGAGTATAGAAGAAGATGAACATGGATGGACCTTCTTGGAATATCGTATGAATGAGAGTTGGACCTAGGTCCTTTTTTCTTGTTCTTGAAAGATATCAAATCCCAAACATCAATGTGCTTCATTTTCCCCTGCCATGTATATAGACAGCCCTTTACATCGTCATGTCCATATGATATAGCTGTCACCATGTATAATTACACGTGCCTTGAGACCTGATTAGTCCCGTGTGTTACGTAATCGAGGCCAATGCGCCTAGATGTTAGACACCAACACAACAGCCAGGTAGGTGTTCCGGCCCATTCTAATATCCACAAAATGTCGCCGCGACACAAATAAGTTGGTCTTTGTTCCAGCTTTGCAAGCGTAATAGGCCGCTAACATCCATCCTGCGGACCTTCCTCAGCAAGGTACCCCTTCGCGGAACAATCTTGATTCTGTGCTACAATATGTCGGTGTGAAGCCTCCTTCGCGGCCTCCTGTGCAACTGTAGATGGCAGCAACGAGCTGCTTGCTGCAATCTTGACCGCCAGCTTCGGTGCACTGCGCCCCGGCCCGCCCATGCGCATACATGGCAAGGTATGCGTCCGTGTCGAAATCGGGGCCGGCAAAATGGGCAGAATCCGACACTAGGCCGACGTCTATTGCTGTTGCGGGTAGACCAAGCACTTGGCGTCGCCAGTTTGCAATTTGCGTCCTCGATCGTGTTGCTGGCGGCGTGGTTGGACTGCGCCGGGCTGCCTATCACACGGGTAATTGACGAAAGGAGGGAGAAGAAGGCGAGCGGCTCGGCGGACGAAGCGTTGTGTAGGTTCATGGTGCCGTGGACTCTTGGCCGCGATGCGCGTCTCCACTGCTCGAGTGTCATGTTGTCAAAGATGCTGTCTTCGAGGACCATGGCGCATTGCGGCATACCTTTGACGGCACACCTCCCTCCCTGCTTTTGAGTCGTGAAAACACGTCGTCGGCGGAGGCACGATCGCTAACCTCGCAATTGAAGGCATCGGCGCGACACCCTCTGCTGCTCAAGTGGGTTTGCCTTTTGGATTTGTAACTTAAGTGTCTCTATGAATCTCGGAATATCTATCATAAATCACAAGGGTCCTACCCAAAGGAATACGCAGCAATTTTGGCAATATGGTAACCGAGTATATATTAACCCGTCAAGTAGGTGGAGGGTTTCATGCACATGTAATACAACCACCAGCCAATTTCCAAGTCAGATACAGCACTAACTGCCCTGTTGCTAGTGTGCCGCCCGAGGGCATCCTTCCCTTTTGGCAGCGCAGCGCGATACATAATAAGCCTATTGTAGCGTGGTACAGACTACGTTTCCCCGCTAGTCCTATCTTGGTTAATTAGCTTGGATCCGGTTCACGCCCGACATAACTTCCACTACCTACTCTTGATCAGCCTCCTTCGATGCCTGGCCTCTTTTACATTTTAGCGTCCTGTCCTAGCGGAAGCCCGGTGGCGTTGACTCCCGGACAGGCGCACTACTGTTGCGTCTTGCTGGCGGCAGCACGGAATCCCCTCGGGTACCAGAGAAAGAGTTCCTGAAAGAGTTGTTGGCGGAGCCGTTGGAAGAACCCGGGCGCTTCTTCCATCGCGAGACTTCCTTCGGAGGGTATTTGCACATGCTAGATGAGGCTCTACAGCGATCGCAGGCCGTCTGGCTGCCCACTGCACCGCGGCTGCGCATGATGCCCAATGGTTAGCACTTATTAGTTAGACGCAGATGAATAGCCTCGGGGTGTTTCTCCTTGGGGCTGGCTGCGGCCGTATAATACCTTGCGTCCGTTGCGGCCATTGGTCGCTGATGACAAATCCGAGCTTTCCGTGCGTCAAGTATCCTGTCGTTTGTCGCCATATCCAATAATTCCGAACATAGCCAAATCGCCGAAGCGACGAGAGAGGTGGATATCTTGATAAATGCGTGGTGCCTTGGTACGTTACCCAATGCCAGGAGGACTATGCACGCTATTCGCCCGGATGTTTTCCGGACTCCGAAAGGCTGTTGCGTAACCACTGCAAGGTTTGTGGTACCTGCCTTAGTGGGCACCTGGTTACAAGGTAAGTGCCCCCCCCGGCAAGCACTCTACCTACATAGGTATGTACCTACTGTAGCAATAAAGAGTTTGGTGGGCGCACTGTTTGTTTCCTATCTCGACGCGGTTGGTTTGGGGGGCATGGATCTGTTCGTGAATTTGTCAGCGTCTAGACCGCAGCGATAAAGTGCAAATAGACTGCTTTTCCCAGTCCTGAACACCGATATTTACCAACTAGCTAGTTTCTGCTTTCGTCTGACAAGTTTCATCTCCGGTCTTGATTATGTCGCTACTATAAGAATCCGTTATTTCCCACTATCGGAGCTGCTACTACTGCCCAGAGCTATCTCTGCGGGTCCATCAACGTGCAAACGCCGGCAACAAAGAGGCGGCACATCTGGAGTGTTTCTTTGTTGCAACATGGGAGATTCCGAGGCTGCGGTCGCTGCAATTCCTGGCGACAAGGTCGATGCCAGTGCTTTGCCGAGTGAGAAGCCCAGTCAAAATGGCGTAGCACCACACATTGATGGAACAGCCTCAGCCTCTCCGTCGAACGAAGCGTCGCCGGACGAGATGACCGTGTCACCTCGAGGCATCTATGGAACAAAGGTACCAAGCAGCTTTTTTCTTTTTTCTCCCGCCTGTCGACACATATATGGTGCTGACCGTTCATCCCGACGACCTCCGTAGTGGATTCTAGTTGTCGTGGCCCTCCTATCTTCGTTTGTGCTGTATGCGCTGGACACCACCATAGTTGCCACCGTGCAGCCTCGGGTTGTCAACGCATTTGGCGGTGTTGATCTCGTCCCTTGGCTGAGCGTCTCCTTCGCGCTCGCCTCCGCGGCCACCACTCTTCCCTGGTCCAAAGCCTACGGCACCTTCTCCGCAAAGACGTTATATCTCGCTGGAACCACCCTCTTCATGGCGGGCTCGGCTTTGTGTGGGGCCGCCCCCAATATCAACGCGTTCATCATTGGAAGGGCGATTGCCGGCGTGGGTGGAACTGGAATGTACATGGGAATGCTGACAATCTTGTCGGTATCGACCACCAACACGGAAAGACCGCAGTACCTGAGCCTCACGGGTTTTTTTTGGGGCATTGGCACCGTTCTGGGCCCGGTCGTCGGCGGTTCCTTTAGCGAAAGTGCCGCAACTTGGCGCTGGGCCTTCTATCTCAACCTGTGTGTTGGTGCTGCCGCATCCCCCATTTACCTACTCTTACTTCCAAATCCAGAACCGCAAGCCGGCGTCGCCATGCTGGAGAAGCTCGCTCAGATCGACTTCCTGGGAGCTCTCCTGTCTATTGGTGCTTTCCTCTGCATCATGCTCGCCATGAACTTTGGCGGCGTTCTCTGGGACTGGGACGCTGGCCGCAGTATTGGCACGTTCGTTACCGCGGGTGTCCTCTGCATTGCTTTTGTCTTTCAACAACTTTTCAGCGTCGGCACCTCAGTGGAGCACCGGATGTTTCCTATGCACTTCTGGAAGAGCCGCACTATGATCGTGCTCTTCTTGACCATGAGTATGTTTTTCCCTTCCTTGAGTCCCGGAGCCCGAACCCGAACCAGGTTGCTGAACAGAAGATAGTGTTTGCTGCCTTTGGTTGCTTTATTAGCATCTATTACTTGCCCCTCTACTACCAATTCAGTCGCGGAGCCACTGCGGTCGAAACTTCGGTGCACATGCTACCGTTCATCATGTTCCTAGTCGTGTGCGTTCTGATTAACGGCCGGTTCATGGGTAAGACAGGCTACTACTACCCGTGGTACATCTTCGGTTCGGTCATGGAACTCGTTGGTGGCGTGCTTCTCTGTACGTATCATCCATCCGCGGAATATCGTAATAATCGGATCGTGGACAAGAGTTGTTAACGCTGTAACATTTGTAGACACAGTGGATGAATTCACTTCCAACGCCAAGATTTACGGCTATACCATCATCCTTGGCACCGGAGTTGGTTGTTTTTGCCAAGCCGGATTCCCTGTCGCCCAGATGCAGGTCAAGCCTGAGGACATCCCATACAGCGTTGGCTTTATGACGGTCAGCCAAATGATTGGGATTACGCTGGGTACGGGAATTTCGGGCGCACTGTTCGTCAACCAGGCTCAGGACGGTCTCGCGAAGGTGTTTCCCAACGCCACTTCGGCCGAGATTTCGGACGCGGTCGCGGGCGTAGGCAGCCAGCTCATTGAATCTGCGATCCCGGCGGTCAGGGCTGAGGCAATTCACCTGGTCACCAATGCCATTCAGCTCGCATACATCCCCATCATTGCTGCCGGATCGATCTCCTTGGTCTGCAGTGTTCTGATGAAGAGGGAGAAGGTGTTTTAGTTTGCTATTACGACACAACACAGCCATCTCATCGACCGGTAACGTCAAGTTTGGATGGCCCGAGTTCAGAACCGCGTAATATATCTCATTCGTTTTAAATAGGTTGCACCTCGGTAGGAAAACTCTAGCGGTCTTTTTTTTTCTTTTTCTTTTTCTTTTTCTTTTTCGTTTTCGTTTTTTTTTTCATTGGCTCTGTCATTTCCACATTGTTGATTGACGGGAGGATTATTTTCCCAGTCGTCTCAATATTCATGTCGGTCCCTGAATATAAGGCTGGGATATACATACTGAGGGCGAAGTTTGCTCTTACTATCGCAATTTTCATCACATCTAGTCTAACGTCAAAAGTAGCAAGATATAGACTATGGAATCTGTTGCTGGTGCCAATATTGTGCGATAAAGCATACTAATAGCTGAATGTTACATACATGTCCAGGCACAACGAGGATTGAAGCTTCGTATAGCTCTGACTTCTGAGGCTAAAATCCCCGGCGAACGAGACTCGAATGACTTGCACAGCAAGCTCTACCTTATCATAGTCATACACCAGCATTTCGTACTTACCCTAGAAATCATGGGACCCAGCTCTGATACCACTATCACTGGCCTGTCTACCAGTGCCGAGGCAGAGGAGGAAGTCTAGGGGGTTGCGCTCATCCTCGACTGATGGCCACAGCACATCTTTTTCGTTGAAGGCAGCGCTACCAGGGCCGTTCTGGTAGAACGTACCGTCCGAGTACCTTGTCCGGGTCTCCGGCTTTACAAATTCGGGGAGCCATATAGGCGCCGCTGACGTTGCCAGTGCAGCTCCGTGGACTTTCATGTCGTTGCCGGGTAGCTCCTCCCACCGGCACTCCGCTTCACTCCCCAGCTTGCCAATCTCCTGGACACAGCGGGCACAATATCCATGACTGCGGCTGAGGGAAACGGTGCGGGGCTTCCTGCAAGCAAGAAAGATCAGGACGTACTGCTCTTCAGGTTGGCAGTGATGTATAGTACGCGCTGCTTAAGGATCATATTTTCTCCCAGCTGCGTGGGGCCGACAAGGATGTAGTCAGTTTGGACGGAACGATGTAACTACAGGCTGATTTATTGCGCGGTGAACATGTCCTTCATACTTTGAAAGCCATGCCAAGTTATATTGGAATGAACGATTCACGGGGATTATTCTTCGCTGAACAAACCAAGTTCAAGCAGCTAAGTTAAAGTTGTACGCAAGCAACTGTGAAGTATGCCTAAAAGTTATATATCTCATTACCGTAGTGTTTAAGGTGTGAATGCTGCGCTGCAGGTTCTAATCACAGATGTTCATTCGTATTTTCCCACGGCCATGTCATCGCCACGCCAAGGGCCATTCTATGCAGATGCCGGGAGTAAGCATCGAGAAGACAACAGGGAAGACGGGAGGAGATGTCCTAGCAGGCTGAAATCTCGATCTTGCGCGTCACATCAAGGTGACGCTCCGGGTGGCAGTATCTGGCGCCAGACGTGGGTGAAAACGACGAAAGGAAAATTTGAACCATGTAAAACATGGTGGAGATATTGCTCTTCGAGTCTGGCGGGGTTTGGTCAGATGGGGCCCGGTAGTAGGTACGTTAAATCTCCAGAACGAGGAGCCCGCCTAGAGGTAACTACGGGGGCGAGGCGGATATTGGCAACTTTGAAAACAACAATTTAGATCAGACTAGACATAGTAATTCATCCAAGTCGATATCTAACTCCTCGTTAATAGATAGTATACAGTCGCTCAATCACAGAGTGTCCTTGGCGTGACGTTGAATACCTTACTCATATTATGCCAAACACGATAGCTAGCAGTAGGGAAACAAGCACGCATGGCAGAAGTGGGAGAATGTATAGAACGTCCAAAGAGGGGGAGCTTACGAGTGTATTTCGTGCGCATATTCATCAGCATGTCCGAAGGGTGGAGTGACTCCCGTATATCCATGCCGTGTTTACCCCGGTCTATCAGATGCATGTGTTGCACCCGCCCTTGCCTTACCAACCAGGAGAAGATCAAATAATAATAGTACATCCATCCAATCCGTCATCGAAGAGGGTAACCGTTTTCCCCGTCGCAGACCTGTCCCGTTTATCCTTAACGTCCCCCAAGACATCCACCCCTCGTTGCGATCAAGGATAACAGACAACCCCATGAATCAGAGATACCACTCAGGCAGGGCAAACTCCCTAGTATCCGGCCAATCCTTCTGCCGTCGCATAATCAACACCGTCATCCTCCTCCTCCGCTCCTCGTGGTCCTTCCCCGCCGTAAGCCAGAGCCATCCCATAAGCTCCAGTTTCAAATCCTTGACGCTCTTAAGCCTAACGTCGAACCCTCTGTCCTTACATGCGAGAGCGATCTCGGGCTCCGAAAGACCCATTAAACTCCTCGAAATAGCTTCCATGGTGACTTCGCCCGAGTCAACGCATGCGGGTTTACTATTCCCTTCCCCAGTTTCCACACTAGAATCCGTCCCCGACAAGCCACCGCGTCGCAAAAAGACGTCATCCGCCTCTAGGAATGCCATCCTCGGCATCCCCTTCAGCCACCAAGCGCCGGGGGGAATCATGTTAATCCCCATGATCCAATCCCACTTTCCGCCCACCACGCCCAGGCTTCTCGTGGCGTGCACCCTGGCCTTTGTCTCGCCGAGGTCCAGAAACTCGGCTTCAGGCTTCGCGTCAATCATCTCTACGCATTCCAACCCGGTCTCGGCTCCGGAAATCGCGCGGTTCTTAGCCTCCAACTTGCACTTCTCCAACCACTGGAACGATCCATGGCGTCTTCCCTCGGCTTTCCCTTCGTCCTCCGCCACCTGCCGCGGGATGCGACACGTCAAAGGAACGACGCCGGAAAAGATATACACCGCGAACGGCGTCAGCTCGTCGAAGAGAAGCAGTATAAGAGTGAACGCGGGAAGACGCAGTATATCGTGTCTTGAGCGACGATAGAGGACCCATTCCGCGCGCGACCACGAGGGGGGGGGCAACCCCACCTGCCGGGTCAGGATCAATGGCGGCACCTGAAATGCAGGGGTCGAAGGCGTCGCCGCTTCGTTGCATGTTCGAGAAAGGAGGTGCCGCGTCGACCGGTAGTTTGCCAGCACGGCCTTGAGACCGGTTTTGTAGAAGGTTAGGTATGCTTTTCCTGTCGCGAGGAGGTGCTTCAATGCTCCCACGTTTGGGTCGCGGACGGGAAGGTCTAGGGGAGGAGGGATGGTCGAGGTTGGTGGGTTTATGGGGCTGGTGATGCTGGTGTCGATTTCGGTCGTGGAAGGGGAGGGTTTTGATGCACTGTTGCTACTGCTTGGCGATGCTGGCGGGGTGGTATTGGTAGAAGAAGCATCGCGGCGCCTTGCATAATTTCGTGCTTCGCTCGATGCTGCCGCTGCCGCAGTAGTTTGAAGTCTCGGCGTTGGTATCCCCAACGTCTTTGTCCTCACCCGCGAGCACGGGGGACCGGAGAAATTCGCCGACTTAGAGCTCTGAAAGCGGCGCACGGATGGGGAAGTTAGAGCTTCCGACGCCGTCCCCGCCGCCGGGACGGCCGGCACTGCTGGGGCCCCGTGGGGCCAATAAATGGCAGCGCGAGTCGCGCGCTGTCGTATCGCGTGGTTCATGGCATTAGGTGTGTGGGTAGTTGTGGATGATTCTAAAAGGCCAATAGTGGTCGACCTCTGGTAGAAAAAGGACGGGAAAAAAATTAAGCTTGAGCGAAAACTTCGGAGGTGCGGATTGGAAGCCGCAGGAGAGATGCCGCATGGTGTCATAGGGCAGGGATCAGGGGGCCGATGCCGATTTGCACCCAAGGCGCGGCTGTGTCTTAGTCAGCCCTACAGTGCATCCCAGGTCAGGCCCACACTATAGCAAGGGAAGGGATCCATGTGGCCGATCATTAAAAAGCCCTGATTCAGAAACTGATTGTCCGCTACAGGAAGTGTAGTACTGCACTTTCACTATTAATTTATACTATGCTTGCACTGTAGCGTACCGTCTTGATTTAGTATCAAAATGTGAAACATCTTGAATAAATGGCAACTAAAATTCAAAGCCTCTAGCCAATTGTGACATTGGCTGACATGTTGTTCCCGCAAGAGAAGCCGTATCCAAAAAGTCCACCTTTTGCTGATTATCACCCTCCCCTAGATAGAGTAAGGCTAAAATGGGTGCTCCAGCTCTCGCTCAGCAGCGGCATAGTCGCACTGGAGAACTCGTGCCCCTCATACTGGTATCCGGTGCTTCGAAGAGGGTTACTATCAATCGTAGTGGCAGGGAGAATAACGCCCTACCTAGGGGTCTCGAGATCAAGGTCGACCCTCACGCCTTCCTCTACCTTGTCCGTCCTGACTGCAGCAGCGACGGTCAGCTCCGTATCCCCGACCACCATCGTGGTGTCGAGGCACGAAACCTCCTTTAGATACAAAGCATCGTCTTGAACTAGGAAAGGACCACCACCATTGTTGAAGACCTCAGTGTCTTTAGTCGACATAGTTGTCACCATCACGTTAAAACCGCTTATCGCAATATCAGACGGAATAACACCAGCAGAGTATTCGAACCAAGTGAAGGATTCACTCCAAAGCCCCTAAATCTGCTCTAGACGGTATGTTGCTCTTTGGGCAGGAATTACAAACCAGTCGTTCCCTTCCTCGTCCTCGAGCTGGAGTTGGACTTCAAGGTCGTCGTAATCACGACCGGTAGCAGCAGATGTGCGGACTCGGATGCGGCCTTCAAAGTAGAGTGTTCCCTTGCCGTTTAAGACCGAGGCTCGTGATGTAAGGCTTGACTTCAATACGTTCCATAGGCTCGGACAATGTGGCGCTGCTCGTGGCGGTGTCGATCATCTTTCCGGATATGGCTGCGCAATCGGATTGAAAGGTGCCCGGGCCGGCGAGAGCGTTCATGGTGACATCCCCATCCGAGGCAAAGGCACGGGCATCGCTGTTGAGTGTATCGTTCCTCCGCACCACTAGGAGATTTTGAGGAGTTCCATCCAGGTATTCCGTCACGATAGCCTCATCAAGCGCATCGGTAGTAGTGTCGAAGTGCTCGGCGTGGGCGTCGCTGGAGTCCCTCGTAATTTTGGGGAAGTTGGAACCATGGACACCTGGCACCGGCATTGTTAGTCAATCACACTTTTGATCATATCCTCAGTTGTAAAGCCCATATTTCCGTCACGTTATGTGTCGCCATGTCGTGGATGTAAAAGAGTTGCCTCATCAACGAACTAGTATAGCGAAAGAAGGATGACGGTACTATCGTGAGAGTACAAGCAGGTCATCGGCCAAATCTGCCATGGAGTGTGATGCCATTTTATACATTCGTTACTCTCTACTATTGGACGCCGGACAAACTTGCCATTGAAGCTGATCCATGGATGACCGAAAATTCGGCATATTGACCATTCCAGGGTTCAAGTTCCTTCTCGAGGCGGGGAGAGGGAAGCTCGCTGCTGTGACACGTGACCTTGGACATGTACAACATGTAGCAAGTTCCGACGTCTTAGAAGTACCTTTGTACCTGTCTTGCCCTTGGCATTCTTCAACTTCAATGCACTGCCGACCCTTGTAGCTCCGGCACCCTACCACGCCTTTTTATGACGGGCAGCCTTGAGATTTCACACACCCTTCGTCGATCGTAGAAGGGGAAGAAGAATATACATGAATTTCCGTTTCTTTTCCTCCCGCTCGTCGCATCAAACCTGCTGAACTTCGACCCTTCTTCCCCCGCAGACCCCCCCCCCCCCTTTTTTTTTTCCATGTCTCCGCAAAGCAACAAGCGTCCTTGGTAAATCCGCAAAGTACACGCGGCAGCACCTCTATCTCCGACCTTTTTTCAGGAACCTCCAGTCTCGTCGACTTTCATCACAAACTTTTGGGCCGCGACTCTCTTATGCCTGCATCTCAACCTGGTCGTATTCTCCAGACTAGGAACTTCATTTGTTCCGACAACCATCGGTCGCCATGGGGTGGCCATACACCATACAGACCCTATCCAAGGAGGAAAAGATGCTCCGACACGAGACCATCAAGTGGTACGCCGCTATAGCACAGATCTCAGTGGTGCTGCCAGTACTGTTGTTCCTGGCTTTTATCCTGTTCCGCTACATGTACTTAGCAGCCGTGAGGAAGCCTAAGGGTGACTCTAAGGGGAGGTACGATACTCTTCCGTCGTCGCCGGCGCTGAAGAAGTCGCGCACGACGACACATGCGCGACGGGCGGTCGTTCTGAGGAGGATGGAGTGGTGGTTGACATCCGAGGTCCAAATTGCAGGCACCGAATGGGGGGCCTGGGATCAGTGGGTGTTGGGTCTCATTTGGGGAGGGTGGATGTTGTGTCTTTCAGTCATGGGGACTGGTGATGGTGAGCTACCCCTACATACGGGGAATAAGCTCTAGGAGAGGAGCCATATGCCAGCTACCAGGCTTATAGTCACCATCATGTCTCGCATGGGAAAGCATTACTAACCACTCCTTATAGATTACCTACACCTCACAAAACGTCTCGGCGCAATTGCCATGTCCCAATTCCCCTTTCAGTATCTCATGTCCCTGAAATCCGTATCCCCCCTAGCTCTTATCTTCCGCACCTCCCATGAGCGCATAAACCGCTTCCATCGCGTTCTGGGTCGTATCATCTATCTCCTACTCATCCTGCACTCTGTTCTTTATCTCAACTACTTCGTCGTTGTAGGAAAACCTCACAAGCTCTACAGCACCGTCGTGCTTGCCGGCCTAGCATGCATCACTCTCATGTCGGCCCTCCTGTTTACCTCGCTCGCCAGCGTCCGGGCTTACTCGTACCGTCTTTTCTTCATTGTTCACCTAGGAGCCGCCATTGCTATCCCCTTGCTCTTGTTTTTGCATGTGCCAACCCATGTCGTGTGGTTCGTGACCGAGTCTCTCTTCGTCTTCAGCATGGACCTCATCGCGCGAAAGATTGACACCTTCACCGCGGTAGCGTCCCTGGAGCGCCTTCCGGGGACGAACTTGATCAAAATGGTGATTCCAGTCCCTGAAAACAGGAGCGAACGGTTCGTCTCGCCCGGTCAGCACGTCTACTTGTCTATCCCGCCAGTAAGCAGACCGCACGATCTGAAGAGGGGCTTGCTGTTCGAGTTTCTGTTCAATCCGTTTACCATCTCGTCGTACTCGCCGGATTCGGGGGAGCTTGTCCTCATTGCGAGACATCGGAAAGGTCCCCTTACGGGACAGCTGGCGCAGCTTGTGAGGGATAGGAATAACACCAATCGCCACTCGGCAAAGACGACGGGGATCAAACTCAACATCGAGGGTCCATACGGCAGCCTGGTGCCCAAATTCGACAACATTATACAAGCCGACCGGGCCATTCTCATAGCCGGAGGGGTGGGTGCGACGTTTGTCCTTCCTATCTATGCGGCCCTGAGGTCGAGGCAAGACGCCAAGGTCCGACTCGTTTGGGCGGTGCGCCAAGCAAGCGAAGCGACGTGGGCGGTCCTCACCACCGATGCCGCTCGGAACGGCATTAGTGGCTCCCCTGGAGAGTCACTATCCCCAACCAGCGCGGCAAAATCCATACTCGACGATCCAAACGTGGAGCTGTATCTCACGGGGAACCTACTACACTCCTCAAATTCGAACTCTCCTCCCCCCCCGCCGCTTCATCGTGGCAACAGCAAACGGACCAGCCAGCCCCAATCGGAGCCTGAGGGCGAGCTGGAGATGGATGATGGAGAAGATGTGGAGTTGGTGGGAATGCTTAACAATAACAGCAAGCGGCCAGACATTCACAAGATCGTCAACGACACGTTCAAGCTGGGCGGCGAAGAGACCGTTGCATTCGTGGTGTGCGGACCGAGGAGCATGGGGAGAGACGTGAGGAGGGCTGTGACGCCGTGGGTGATGCGGAAGGGGAGGAAGGTAGTCTGGCATGAGGAGGCTTTTGGGGGTTGATGGAGGAAGGGGGGGTGGGTGACTCGGGTTTAGCGGTAAAGAAACTATAGAAAAGAAAGCAAGCGGGAGGTTGATTCAGGCATTGAAAGGGGTTCAGAGGGCATTTACAACTGACACCAACTTGATCTTACAGCAGCACGAAATTTTAGAACTAGTAACCTGCATGTTCACCGGCTGTGGACGGCAGCGAAGCATCACGGATTCCCCCCCTGAGATGAGATAGAATTTGGTTAAACGCAGCGACTATTTCTGCAAAGGGCTCCCTCGAAAACCATCGTAAGATCTCTGTTTTGGCATCCCTGTGGTAGAAGACGAAGAATTACCGAAGTCGAAGCTAAGATTCCCTAGCTTTTCGGTTTGCTAAATCATTTATCTGCCAGAGCTGAGTCGTCGCTAAGAGCGGCCTGCAATCGGGTGGGCAGGTTCCTATGCAGTAAGTTATATCCCTAGGTATTGCTTCCAATGTTCTGAAACTGCACCTGGTTTTGCGCATTTCAAGATATCGCCGCGGCTCGGAGAAAGCGCCAAGACAACGCGGAACCCATGGCAGTGCTGATATTTTCTTTCAAATTCGTGTGTTGCGGTTGGGATGCCTATACCTCACCCAGGGCAAGGAGGAAGGAAACCATCAACCATCTAGAAAAGGACCAAAGCCATCCAGATGCCCGCTCAAAGACTGTGATGGAAAGACGTTCAGAAGAAAGCAGGGCCTTCCTTGGACGATATTATGCCACACACGTACCGCTCCCAACTCTAAGAATCGTGCAGCTTACTGATAGTCGCCGAACAGATATCGAATGCTTTTTTTTTTGTTTCCTCCCCTATTGGAACAGTAGCATCTGCTGCACGCAGGTCTGAGAGCATAGCGGCTGCGTTTTCGTATCCACCAAGCCAGCACCATAAAATAATACTCCCGACCGGAATGGCGGAGAGGTTGGGAAATATGCCCTGGGAGTATAGGTTCTCGACCTTCTCGCCGGTTTTTTTTATAGGGATGCACGCGCGTGTATAATTGGTATAAGACAGAGCCAAAGGTAAATAGGTCGTTTATAATCGTACATCTAAAGAGATTTTGGGCCGGACAAAGGTTTCTTGATCCGTAGATCGATGGAGTCGATGGTCGTTGGCCCTTGAGCGATGAGCCCGCAAGGTCCATCAGCACCATATCATCGCCGCCGTCAGTAACCAGTGCATTATTTGCGCTTCTGCTGCTGTCTCGGCTGGAGGAGAAAATTTCGGCGGAGCGTACCGCGAGCGTGGAATTCAAAGAGCGAGTATTCCCGGGTTTTTCCTTGCCATACTCCCAAATACCGAAGAATTCCGGGATGGGATCCGAGCATATTATAAATACGCCGTTTCGTGCTTGTAATAACCGAATGGTTGATAGTCCAGGCGGTATGATTTCGCGATACGACCTGGTGTGACTAAATAAACTATGCTAAATGTACCGGCTCCAACTACTTTTATTGGCGGCACGAGAGAAACATAAACACAGCTCGAAATCAGAGCACTAACTAGGTGGTGATGGTGCAGGAGTGTTTGGTACTGGTGGAAATAAGAAAAGACGCCGATTACCAGCCCAGGTTGTGTCGTTTCTACGCCATGTATGGAGCCGCAAATGTGTGGCGCATCTCTGCGTGGCGTGGAACGCCGTGCAGCCCCCAATGCTAAGGGCAGCTTGGACAAGGGTCAATCGTGGGGAAGTTATAGTGCTAGGTACTGCCCATTTGCTCCGCATATATGAATAAAGGCCAACCAACATCTTTTCCTCCCCACAAAGACCTCCTATCCCCGAAACTCGGAGTGCGGGACGCAGCCTTAAGAGCAATCACTAGTGCCAACGGTCCTAATGGTATAGGTAGTTAGGGGGGGGGGGGGGGGGGGTTCTTGGGCCGAAATGAAGAAGGAGGTAGGTACCGAGGGCGGTTGCTGGCTGCGATGGGCCGTGAGAAAGAGGCACATACATTCTCACGGTGGTATAACTATCAGCGCGAAAGGGTCTCCCGAGGCCATGCGCAAACGAGGCTCGATTTCGGGGTGGGTTGGAGATAAGGGAGAATTGATAAAACATTCGAGGTATAGGAGACTGACTATACGAGAGAGAGAGGGAGGGGAGTTTAAGTACTCGGCACCCTCCCCCTGTCTCCTTCCTCGGGTTTCCAAGGCGCAACTGCTGGCTATCTAGGCAAGATTCTGACGTTGCCGTACCCAGACGAGACTGATCCACCTCCGCAAACTGGCCTCTCTCCCACATTTCCCGAAGACATTCTGTAGTCTCGATCCCGAGTGGGACGGCTTTTATAAGCATGATATGGGGCGCCTAGGATTGGGACGAGGTGGCTTTTGAGGTGGCTTGGAGCGATTCAAGGTCATAGTGTCCGCGCCTGTGGTGTCCGGGTGAGCCCGGTCGGGCCAGTCAGTTCTCGCCTCTATGAAAAGGGAAACTCTGCCCTAGAATTTCTCTACCGAACGGCTGGGCCTCATAGGAAAAGGCGGCGACAGATTCATTTTTTTTTTTCAGTTGGAAAGGGCGAGCTTGTGCGATGAACGGCGAAGAAACCGTGTCAGATGGGAACAGCTGGCCGTGTTCGTTAATAAAGGTCCCGCTAACTCCTAAAGGGAGCGTAAATGATGGATTAGGGAAGGTAGCTGGGGTAGGGGAAGCCCCCCGGACGAAAGAGTCGATACCGTTAGTCGACGCGTGAAAGTGAAGCAGTCCCTCTGGCTTTATGCTGTATGCTAGTAATAGTTATTGTGCTGTGAGACGGTACCATAGATTTCGAGGGCATAGTGCTAGAGACGTGATTATTTACGCAGCGATATCTTACAAACTCCGCGCTGGTTGGCTTATCCTCTCTAACGTTCTTTAAATACTTCCCTGTAACGTGCTTGGTGAGATCTCCGGGCGTATACAAGGTATGGACTCATTATTCGTGTGGCAGCCCCTTATCCTCGCAGGCCGGGCAGCGCTACGTCCGGGTTAATCGAGCAGCTGGTTTAGCCCTCTGAGACTGCGGCTCTGCTTATGGAACTGTCAGTCCGGTTCCTATTTGCAGCCGAGTTATGGATGCATCTCGAGGTTCAGGCAGCGTCTTTCACCTCGGCAACCCCAGGTTGACGACGACGACGAGAGGCACTTGGCACCACAATAGGAATCCCCATTGCAAGGTATAGGGTGCCGCCCCTCCCCCACGTCGAGGTTCTCGCAATGATGCTCCAGAATTTGTACTACATTGGCAACGACTTTCGTCGAGATGGCTAAAATGGGGGTATTCTGTCCGGCCGTCTCGTATTGGGTCGGTGCCGCTCCCCCTAATCCCGAATGGACTGACGGTAATGCTTTTCTCTCGGGTTAGTAACTGTTGGATCGCCATGGCGGAAAACTTGCTTACTATCGAGGATTTCCAGGTTCCCTCAAACACGCACTTTATATATAATCTATATATCGCTACTAGAACTGTATAAGGGATAAATATGGTTTACCGACGGTAGGTTAGGCAAGATATAGGACATGATAAATCACTTGTACGCTTAATAAAAATGGGGATAAATAATATATTATGCAATTATAGAAAAACTTATTTTTTAAGCGGGAAAGATAATTAAATTTTACCCTGACCAACGGCTCCCTTCAAAGTCGCTTATATATCGTTTAGGTCTTCCTAAGGATTTATCCCGGGATGCCCCGCCGTAGCGGTCCACCCCTTACACGCTTATAAAAAGGTATTAAATAATTATTAAACGGTTAAGTTTTTTTTTTAACAATATTTCTGGTAATTAATTATATAAGGATTATATTCTTATTATTTATAATTAACCGCATCGGTATTTGCGATAGCTGGGAAACCGAAACAGAGGACTTTCTTCAATGTTAATGTTTTACAACGTCGTACGAGTGGCAGCTGCAGTCATTTTGGAGCAAAATCGACAATAAAGACAAGAAACAGCGTATTCTACTCTACTCTACGGTACTGCAATATAAGTTGGAGAAAATCTAACGGACAGCGCGGCAGCCTCAGAAATGCTTCTCTAAAGGGGACGAAGGCGCATTGAGAATTGGCATGTACAGTGATGTGGGCCGATGAGGATGGCTCCTGCGTCGTCTTCGGCCGGAAGTTCTAGGTGTCTCATTGAAGGCGGGTCGTGCTCGACAACCAGTCTGGAAGTTGCGGTGTAAGTCGTGCTTGTATGAACGCATGCGGACATGGCACTAAGGGTGACTTACTTCCCTGCCTGTAGCAACACATTCAGAACAACGATTTCGCCTGGTTTCCTCTTCAGGGAGGTGAGAATAATATACCATGCTTTTTGTTCATTGACATCCGCAGGGAGATGATTCAATTCTGGCAAGCCGTCACCCCATGCTCCACGCAAACAATACCTTCCGTTCAGCCAAAACCATAGAAATCACTGCGAGAAACATACAAGGCAGCACTTCGTAAATTTGATCGGTTCTTCCTCTGTTTCCTCTTTCCGCAAAACCGTATATCTGTAATTACTGCTAGGCGCTATCACGACTTACGAGTGCACAGTTTCTGTCTATGGTGCCACATTTGTATGGGAATCACAGAGCTGCATTCCTAGTTGAGCCTTAAGGACAGAACTAGACAGGCAGTCAAGATATTTTTACGTCGGGATATGAGACCCAGTGGCAGCATAGATAGATAAATACTGTAGTTATCAGGGATGCCACCGCCACCAGCAGAATGCACGAACTGGTGACGTATTAGCAGAGAGAGAAAGGGATATATACATGAAAATGCTAGGTTATTTTCACTTCTGGAATGTGCTGTAACGTGCTATGAATCTTCGTATGTATAGTACAGTAGGAAAGGTCTCGCTGGTGTCAAGGTTGCTGGCAAAGGCAAGCAAGGGCTGCTCACTTTGGTTGATATTAGTGTGATATCATATTCAACGCCCGAAACCGCTGCGGCGTCTCTATGACGAAGTTGTTTCAGCCTTGACACTCCGCCTGCCGTTCTGAAATGCACTGCGAAATGGGCTTCGCATTGATATTGACTGCGCGGTGATTGGCGTTCTCGCTAGCCATATTAGGAAATGTCTTTGCGTGGCCGCTCACTGCAACGCGACACGTTTTAATCGTAGTTCAAAAGTTAAATTTGTATCCCGCACTTTACCGCAGTCAAGATCAATTTCCCACAGCGGTAACAAAAGCACGCTCAGGAACACTCTCAACTTGAATAATAGCAGCAGCAAGCTTGGCTGTGGAGTCACTTAGATTGCGTTTGCCCACCATGCCTCCCAAGAAACGTGCCTCCGCCGGATCGGATTCGCAGACCAAGACCAAGCGGCAACGCACCAGCGGCAAGGCGACGGACCCCCCTGATACCCCCGCTACCTCCGGCGATAATGCCGAGCAGTTCCCTATTGCTCCCCGCAGCAAGCGATGGGCCAAGGTGTCAGCATCGGCCAACGCAGACGAAAATTACAAAGAATCCCAGCGGGACCCTGCTCACGCGTATGCATACATGACCTTGTGCCAGCCTAGTTTTGCCAAGGAGAAGGAGGACAAAGAAGAAGAAGAAGACGACGACGACGACGACGACGACGACGACGATGACGATCAAAACACTTGCGGGCCTAACTGTATCTGCTATAAGCCCCTCAGCGAGAACCCCGACCATCCCTACAGAACGACCAATGCTGGGTTCTGCAAGTACATGAATGCCCTGATCTGGTCGGGTCTGCGAGACCCCGACGCCGTAGGCATACACACTTTCAATGATCATCTCGCGTATGGTATCCTGGAGGTGATTGAGAATCTGATGCTTGATTTTGATGAGGCCAGCGGAAACTGGAAGGAGCAGTGGGTAGTGTGCGAGGCGATGGGCATGTACATGTTGGGTCGAGGAGGAGAATGTTTCATGTGAGTCTACTAGCATTGTCTCTTGCCGTCTAGTGCTCCCTGCATCGAAGTATCACAAGAAACTAACCATCCTCATCTACGTCCAGGGCCGACGATGGCGAACGGGTCGGCAAAGTTGCCCAGCTTGTTGCTCGCATGTTCCTTTCTACGCTTGCCACCCTTGAGAAAGAAAAAGTCCTCGCTCCCGGCTCCGAAGTTAAGAATCTCGGGTGGGTGATGGCTACTTACATCAAGGTGGCCGAATGTTGCCGGGAGTCCAACCTCCTCGAGCCCACTGAGGATGCGAAGAGTAACGACGTGGAGCAGCTCGACGAGATTATCCGCGCGTACGCTGACAAGTACAAGATAGTTCTCCACCACGTCGCGGGACTGGACAAGCTACTTGAAGACATGGAGGGAGGTGTTGAGCTGAAGAAGCCGGGCAAGGACCCTTGGGCCTGGGCAAAGAAATGGAAAGAATACAAGAGAAGCCAGGATGGGAGGGTGGGTGGTGATTCCCTCGACATCACGACCATGTCCGTGAAAGAGCGGAAGGAAGCCAGCTACGACGGCAAGGATCCACTCCCCAGAAATGTTTTGAAAGCGATCAAGGATGGGATGCTCGTGTCCGTCAGCTAAGTAGGGAACAGCATGGTCGGTCTTTGGTTCTTGAGATGGAGTTTTCTTGCGGATAATACTTTGGTGGCGTAATGGTATCTCTTGTCTGGGCGATCAGCGATTCCTGGGCAGGACATGTATCGTAAAAGGTTGACTGGGCAAGCTTCCCGCGAGCACCTCCAAAGATATTCCCATCCATGCTTCCGGCATGAGGAGCCGCTTGGGAGGAGCAAACTCGGTTCGAATACCTTGGGAAGGCTGGATATGGCCCACAGTAATTAGTTTGACTGGAAATATGGAGTTCGCTTTAAGTCTGAGGACGTGCATCTACCTAGGAGGGCTATTTTCCTCCACCCGCAGGAAGTGGGAATCACTCTCTACTTGGACACCGGAGGCATTTGAAGGAATGTAAGATGAGTGTTGCTGTCGGCGCTTCCGATTTCGAAGTGGCCAGCCTCGCCCCAGCACCTCCGGGAATTTACATGATTCTCCACGTGGCATTAATTCCGACCCATTGGCTCACTTGAATTTTTCTCAAGGTCCTCACACCGCTCGCTCGTCCCCTTGCCATCATGTCGTTTGGGTTCTCGGCAGGGGACTTCTTGGCAGGTGCTGAGCTTGCATGCACTCTGCGAAAGGCCCTCTCCGAAACCAAAGGCGCGGCGAAGGACTATAGGGGGAGCTCATTGCTGAGTTGAATGTGGTGCACAAGGTCTTGGTTCGGGTAGATCAGCTTCATGCCGCGAACCAGCTGGCGCAGCCAACCGTCAACGCGCTCCTGTTCACTGTCAATGCCACCAACGCCGCGATGGAATCATTTCTCGACGACAACGCGTCCTACCAGAACAGCCTGAAAGCCGGTGGCTAGGGGAATCCCATCAAGGACGCATGGAGGAAGGGGAAATGGGTAACGAAAATGCCCAACGACGTAAGTTTCTAATAAACTTGGCCGATACTCTGGAAACGGTTAATAATTTCTCGATAGGTGACGGCACTTGAGCAGTCTTTGGCATGCTACTACAAAGTGCGTCTCTCCCAATATCTATTGCTGCATGGTGTTAATTGATGATTTAACTAGCACCGGATATGATCCACGGTGCGACGCCTACATCATACCCCTGGCTATCGTGATGCGACGACTTACTCCCGGCATCAGTGGAAAGACGTGCAGTGCAACTCACATCAAATGTCTACTATTACGACGATTTCAACCCCGCCATGAATTGTCCGACGGGTTTCAACCAAGCGTCCGAGTCAGATCCAGGGTCTTTCTTCCGTCCCGGGCCAGATTTTTGCCGCGCAAACAACGTCGGCGCTGCGCTTGGCAAATGCCAGAGAATTTTCAGGAGCGTCGATTTTTTTTTCTTTTTCGGCCGCTTGCCTCTAAAATGGTATCCCGAATCTCAAAAGCTATCGCCGAGAAAAGAGCGTGTCGAGGACCGAGAAAAGCGGTTGGAACAAATACGGCACGGACCGCCTCTTCGTCAGATGGACACACGCAGCCCTTATTGCGGGGAATTGCCCCCCCCCCCCCCCCCCTCGAGAGGCGGAAGGTTGAATGCTGCCTACTAGTGTGCACTGGGATGGCTCGCCGACGTCAACCGCATGAACGGGTCGATGATTTCATTCGGCACACCGTCCTTTCGTAAGGATGAATGGACGTCTCGTTTTCAGGCTTTGGAGCACTGGGAGCATTAACTACTTTGCCATGGTTCCGGACGAAGTAACTTCCTTCCTGTCTCAGGAGCGATTTGGTACAACAATTGGTTCCTGCTCGCCAGGGTTTGTCGCCAATGGTGATGAGAGGGAGAACGCGCATCGGGAGGTAGCGTTGATGGGGAGCAGAGATGGCGACGGTGGACTGCGACCACAGCGCGAGGGCGAGGGCGAGGACGAGGACGAGGACGAGGACGACGGACGGCGGACGGCGGGGATGGTAATATTGCTTAAGACATGAAAAAACGAGGGCTATTGGATGAATAAAGGTGCGGAAGGGGGAAAAAAGTGCATTGAACCACGGCGCTGAAGACGTGGGGGGGGGGGGGGGGGGGGGGGGGGGGATGTGGAAAAATTTGTTTTTAAATTGTAAAA